>OZ010738.1:120303126-120305626 GCA_963932295.1 Tipula lateralis
TTACTATAAGATTATAGCGAACTAGTGTCAAAGTGTTAAACTATAAATTAAACTAAGCATAAGTATAACATAAATTAGTAATCTCGATTATTTTTTTTTACTCTCGATCTTCCGGTAAAACTACAGTTGGGCGTGGAAATTTCGCGATGTAGTTTATACGAGTTTTTATGAACAAATCGTGTTTTTGTCACTTTCGCACCATTTCTTATCAAATCTAATTGTAACTAGTTAAAAAACCTTACTGTGTTTCGACTATATCCTGAAATAATAATTTTTGTTTTAGATTAGATTTATTAACAGGGAAATTCCGTTCAAGATCACCTTAACTGGTTCTGGTGATCGTAAAAACGTGGATAAGAAAACTATCATATTTTGTAAACAAATGTCAATCCATATTTTACATTCCTGAGAAAATGTCATTCGGAACTACCCAAAAGGTGATACGATGGTTGTTTTTGGAATATCAATGTTTGTTTTTGGAACCACTAGAACCTGATGATATGCTGGTACTAAATGTAATATAGTAAATATGTTACCATAAAGTTGATATGTAAAGTCCTGGAGATGTGATAATGAATATCGATCTAGTATGATTACCTCATACGTAATACTCTCAAGATCCCAGTTCTCCGTTTGTTTGTACTAAGTTCAACCAGATACTACTCGCTCATATGTGGTCTATATATAACTTGAAACAAATACTAACAATACTAATAATCGTGCATAATATATAACTTTATCGGTGCTAAATAACGAACATTACTAGCAACGGGTAGATCATTAGTTTTTCTTTGACTCGTAACGTCATATATTTGACTACCGTTTCACTAAAAGAATTGTAAATAATTTTTATTTTAGTTTATCAACAACTTATGTATATTTGAAGGTTACAGACTTTATCTACTACAAATAAGGCTTATTCCGTTGGCATGGATAGTAAACCCGTTGTTATGACGTTAAGGGATCGATCATTCGTCCACGATCATCTATTAACAAATCTGTATCACGTAAAATATCTGCATTAATAATCAGTGTAGATATACATTAACTATTATAATGATCGGTATATTTATCACATTTTAAAACAGATGGCATTGCAAATGGTATTTGTTGTCTTCGTTTTTATTAATTTACCCTGTTTTTTACATAGTTTATATATAAAAAAAGGTAAAACGTTTTTTACATGTAAAAATTGGTTACAAGGATGTAGTGGCTGAATATTATGCGTATATAGACCGGTATCTGTCCATTGTGGAACAACGTTGTTTTCTAAACATAGGTTAAAGGTAATTACATAACTGTACGTTGACTGCATAACCTAACTATCTGATTTTTATTTTGGTATTTTCTATTTTACAATGAACAATATCATTTATTTAAATGTAAAACCAACACTAACGTAATAATTCTGTCAAATTTTTCAAAATTAAAATACATTATCTTTAAAGTGATATTTTAATTATTTATTTAAAATTACAATTGTTTCGGGTGTAACCAGTTTATCGAGTCCTAACAAATACGAGTAATTATAAAAATTTGATACAAAAGGACTAACATCCGAAACGATCTTAGTTTTAAAAAAATAAATAAAATATTTCTTTAAAGATAGTACAAAACCAAAAAATTGTTTGTGTTTTAATTTTAAAATTAAAACAGGGATAATTAATAGTTGTTATATTAGCACACGCGTAACAACAAAATCTGTCAAATCATTAGAATTAGAACAGTTGAAACCTTTACAGTTCATAGCTGTTACATACAATCTAATAGGACTGTTGTGAAGTTATTGGTTTAAAAACACAGCAACAAGCTTTTTTAAAAAGAACATGAAGACTTCAATTGTATATGCAATTACCCATATGAAGTTATTTTCTAAACATAAACCACACAGACGATAAAATGTTTTATAGTGTTAGGTTACTCGAAACATTCAAAACAAATACAATTAATTTAAATTATAGTTAATGTAATGTATTAATTTGCATCTTAAAGCTGAAAAATTTGGTTTTACAATTGCAAAGGAATTCAATTTAAAATAACACATTTGAAGAAAAGACTATAAAAACTTCAATATTTTATTGCAATTGACCTACAATTAAATTAGGTACATTTTAGAACAATATTTCGACATGAATGAACTGGCATAAATTGTTTGTTATTATTCATACAAAAAAAATATTGCTAAAAAAATAACACCACAATAGCGCAACTTCAAAATGTATTGAAAAATAAAACTAAAATCACAATCAACTATCAATTTACGAAGTTTTCACACTATATATACTATTACCAAATATTATAGAAGTCCGATTTGCGATTCGTTGATATAAGTGATAGCTCTATATATAGTAACACACTTTTATAACAGATCTGTGCAATCCGACAACAACTAATTTCAGACACCCTTATTTATTTGTTAAATTGTTAATTATTAAGTGATTCATAAAATAATTGAATTAAATAATAAAACGTAATTTCTTATTACACTCAATATGAAGTG
>OZ010738.1:120310626-120333126 GCA_963932295.1 Tipula lateralis
CTTATTGTTTATTGACACATGAATAACCCACACATACTTAATGTTTACATGTAAGCACTAAGTAGTGCTATGCGTTTATAGCATACATATATTGACATCATCATTGTACAATTTTATATATGTTTAGGAGCATAATACACCGTCTTATTAATTTCTTTTTATGTTTTTCCAATTTTTATAGTACAATATTATTACATTGTTAATTGTATAATCAATAATAAAAAAAGAATGATTCATACACTAGAAAGCGACGAAAATTATGAATACAAAATAATAAATATAATTACAAAAACTCTATATTAAAAGTGACCAGCGGAAAAAATAATTTCCCAATTGATAATCTACATACGAAAATATAAATCTTTTCTGTCCTGCAATGCAAATCTTGCTATTAATATATTTCGAATACATATGTGCATAACATACTATATGGAATATTGAATTCAAACAAATGTGCGTGTTTAATGATATCAAAAAAATAAAGGGGATATCGCCCTCTTTTTCATTTTGGTTTTTCCTTTTATTTTTACATTTATTTTATATTTTTCTGTGTGGAATTCATCCATATAACAAAAACAAAGGGTAGCTTTTCCTTAGTCACAGCTAAAAAATGATTTTTTTCATATTTTCCATTTTCATTTGTCACTTTTCACTTTTCAAAATTTTTTATTTTGGTTTCATTTAAAACTATGAAATTTGCACATCAAAAATACTACAACAAAAATAACAAAAAAAGGCACAACACTTGTCTTCTGTAAAAAAAAACAAACAAAACAAATTTTCGGATTTTCAACATAACTAACACCGAAGAATACACAATTTAATAAAAAAATGGAAAATAGTTTTCCATCTAATTATTTTGAAATGAAAAGTTCTAATTTTTTGTATAATTATAATTATTTTCGGTTTTTCTGTTTATTTTTTATTAATAAAACTAAGTAAATAAAAAAAACAACACACAACAACCAATACCGCCAACAGTTAGGCGAGACTCACTGACCTACACTGTTTAAAAACACAACCACCCGGTGAACATGCGCTTCTAGTACATTTTTTTAGCATCAATGTATGTGTGCGTGCTTTCTACAACAATATAGCTGTATGCTTGGAAATACAAATATTGACTGGTGAAAAATTGTAGTAAAGTTTGTTGTTTTATATATATCCAGCATATATATCCCAACATTTTACAGTAGGTAAACTTAGTGGTAGAACTTACTAATTTTTTAAAACTACTGTATACACCAGGTATAAAAGACAATTCAATTAGCTTACCTAAAATGAAATACAAAATATAGAAATTTTAGTTTACATATTTTAATGATCCATTATAAATATATATATATATATATATATATATATATATATATATATATATATATATATATATATATATATATATATATATATATATATATATATATATAATATATATATAATATATAATATAATATGAAATACACAATTCTAAATAGTCTCGATCCCATATTTAGAGCTTTATAACCGTATATCGCAATTACAATAAATAGACGGCAATAAACTGTCATGAACTTGACGATATCAGTGTTTCTATGTGTAAGTTACTAAATTGATACTAACAAATAACACAAACTGTTTGTGTGTAACTAATTAATTCGATATAATCTAAAAATTGGCATAGTGTTAAGTCAACGGATGGGTGACAGGTGAAATGAGATATACGCATATGCTACAGTAAATAAACAAAACGAAAATTTTATTTCTTATTTCCGTACTAAATTTACAAGAAATATTTTATTTAAAATAAATTCATTCACTAAAATAAACAGCAAACTCGAATATACATATCTAGGTGCATACATGTGTTATGCCATTTATCGAGTATTAATAATCCGAGAGATAATAAAAAATGAATAAACATAATATGCAAATAAGTGACAATTAGCGTTGATCACGGAAACTACATTACGTATTTTACAATTCAATTGAAGTTCAAACATTTTTATTGAAAATATTGTAAAGTATCCAAATTTTTAAATTCAAAATAAATAATTTCTTAAAATAGGATAAAATGGGTGATGTTAATCAATTTATACCTAAATTTTTATACAACAAATTGACCCGTCTTTTCAGTCAGTTCAAAGCATCCAGTTTCTTATTTATTAATTACTATTCTTTCTGTGACTATTATTTTCTATTACATATAAGTAAATATCAGTGAAATAAACATAATTTAATGTGATTATATAATTTTAAACGAATATGCCTCATTATCAATGCAGTAAACGTCATAAAAGTCAATAATCGAGTTGGTAGAGTACGCTGTATACGTAGTAGCGGTTAAAATAGAACCTGGTTCGATTAGAACGAATACCAATGCAATATTTTTATGATTGGTTTAATTTCCGTATGATAGTCGTTTTCAGCTTGAGAATTAGTAATCAGATGAGGAAAGAAATAACGCTATACAATGAGCGAATCAACATAATGAGAATATAGAGAGCGACTAGAAACTAGTTGTAGACATTACTACTGTGACTCATGGAAACATCTCGAAATATACTACACTGAAGTTTATGTACTACTACACTGAGTGTTGTGAGTAGAATGGAAATAACGAGCATCCAACTGATTTGTATATAAGCATAGTCGCCGATTGTAGCTTAATGGTTAAGAGTCTCTCATCACACCGCGGTCTTCAGTTCGATTCTCGCCGTTGACCAAAAAATTAACCTGCTCCGGCTGAGATAAAAAAGCGATTGAGTGTAAAAACTTTCGTTAGGCTGACCTCCTACAATGTGCACCAATTTTTAAAATGGTTCGTAAGGTTTCAGTTGAGACGCGGTAGGGGCCGTTTACGTCCTCTAAACCATAGAATATTATATAAGCATAGTGCTAGATCGCCGTATCGGACAAGTTTTATTGTAACCAATGAAGTTTTAAAAAGTTTAAAAGTGAAGTGAAGACTAGTGTCATAAGCTTTAACCAGTGGCAAGCGGCTATTCTTAAATAAAAACTAACTTAGTTTTATAAATTGTGTTGATGAGATAAGAGACAAAGCCACCACCGGTGGCAATCGACCAATCTTTCATAATTTATTGAGTAAAATAAATAAATTCCAAAGTTTGATTAAACTCTGGTCGTTTTATTTTTGATCAGCGTTTGAGGAGTTAATAATCCGAATACGAACCGTATAGAGTCGTAACAATTAGTGTCAGAAGTGCGATTATTGACAATTGACTATATGGAAAAAATTAATGAGCTTAGTAATTTCCAGCTGAGGGAAGAACTTCGTTGATTGAATGTGAGGCTCGAAAGCAAAATTGCGGAACGTAATGGAAGAAGCACAAGAGGATCCGCATAGTTAGAACCAACTGTTAGAAGACCGGTTACACCAACCTCTCCAGCAGATCAATGCTGAACTTCTTGCTCAACAATTGACCGACCTCCTAGATAAGCAATATCAGCAACAAGAGAAGCTGGCAAAACCACTCGCAATGGGAAAGACCGACATCAAGCCAATGTTGGAGATGTGGAAAGCTGGGACATATTTAACAAAATTGTTAACCAACCAAGTAAGTCATCAACTGGAAGAAAGAAGGAAGTTCCGAATAAACCACGATCAAGTAATTGTAGGGATAGAAAGGTGGAAGTGTCCACCAGAGGAATACGTGATGTTCAGTCTTGTGATAAGGCCAATGGAAGGAAAATGCAGAACCGAATAATTTCGAGACACACAAGTAGATTGACAATGACGCTGTAAGAAAAGAGAGAGGAAGTATTTACCAGCAGGAACACAACGTGTTCGGTCTTGTGGCAGAGTTAACGGAAGGGAAGGAAGATGAGCTACAATTTCCCTAAAGGTATCAACACCTTTAAGTGGAAAGTAGATGGGAATCCACTGTTGGAAGAAGTCGATGGAACAGTTGATGCAATCGAGGAATAGAGTGCCGAAGGTATTGAATGAATTGCACGGTCGAAGTTCAAGAGATTCCCAGAGAGTTAATTAGACCCATGCCAAAACTATATGCCAAAGATTTTAATAAATGAGATATTGGATCAACGGTGTCGAACGGTGTGATACCTGCGCACTATGTAAGGGACCGAGAACCAGAACGCGAATAGAGATGCAGCAATACACAAAAACCGAATACGTGAACCGTTTTTTGGTGAGGTTTTACAACCCGAAGAGGATAAAAGGAAAGCCACCGAAAGTTCAATCGGATAAGGAAGGTTTATACACCAACATAAAAAGTATCATAGACGTTTTCTACCGAATTTCGAAAGGACAACGGACGAAAATGAAAGAAGTGCATTAGGTTAGTACCATATTAAGCAGGATAGTTTGAGAAGGAATAGTGTTATATATCAAATCAAATAAAATGTTAATAAAAAAGCAAATCATTAGATGTGATTTGTATACACACACAAGTGTTTCAACTTATATAAACCATACAGAATCAAGAGACGGTGTTATACTAATATAACACAAATGAAAACCATTGAATTGTATAGATAAATACCCAACAAGTTCACTGTGAACTCTATCGTCACGTTTACTAGTGCATGTCTCCCGTACTGCATATATATATATATATATATATATATATATATATATATATATATATATAAATGTAAATATATATATATATATATATATATATACATATATAAATATATAAAGGGTCATCCAAAAAACGCGCCTACATGTTTCTTTTAAATAAAACACAAACTATTTGCAATTTTTTCAAGCTGTTAAAAGTATGATCCATTACAATTATACGTGAAATAGAATATCATTCAAGTGTCCACCACGACTGCGTCTGCAGGCATCAATCCGAATATCGAAATTTTCAATGACTTTCCGACATGTTGCTGGTGTTATTTCACGAATTGCAACTTGAATGTTGTTCTTTAGATCATTAATTGTTTGTGGCTTGTTAGCATACACTCGACTATTCAAAAAACCCCACAAAAAAAATCTAATGGTGTTAGATCACATGACCTTGGAGGCCAATTGAAATCTGAATTTCGTGAAATTACACGTTGAGGAAATTTTGATTGCAAAAACGTAATGTTTTGTCGAGTTGTGTGACATGTAGCACCGTCTTGCTGGAAATAGACGTCAGACACATCAATATGACTCAACTGTGTCCATAAAAAGTCTCTCAACATTGATTGTTATCGCTCAGCATTCACAGTAACAGCATTTCCAGCATCATTTTCGAAGAAGAATGGCCCAATGATTCCAATTGCCCAAAATGCACACCAAACAGTAACTTTTGGTGGGTGTAAAGATTTTTCATGAATAACACGAGGGTTTTCATCACCCCAGAGATACGACAATTTTGCTTATTGACGAATCCATCCATTGTGAAATGAGCTTCATCACTAAACAAAATTTTGCTTGAAAACAATGGATCTGTCGTTCGTTGTTCAATAATCCAACTAGCGAAATTACGACGTTGTAAATGGTCTCTTTCTTTCAATTTCTGGGTTAATTGAATTTTGTAAGCGTGTAAATGCAAATCTTTATGCAAAATCCTCCATAAGGAGCCATAAGATATGCCCAATTCTTGCGAACGACGCGAAATTGATGTTGTCGGTTCATTTTCTACATTTTCACTAACAGCAGCAATATTTTGATTTGTGCGTACAGTTTTTGGTCTTCCACTTTTTGGTTTATCAGTAACACAACCAGTTTCATCGAATTTTTTCACTAATCTTTGAATTGAAGATTGATTTGGCCGATTATTTACACCAAAAAAATCACGAATTTTGCGATGGGTATTTTTCAAAGAACGCCCATTTTCATAATAAGTTTTAATGATGTAAACGCGTTGTTGCAATGTGTACCTGTGTAAAACTGTACTACCTTCTAATAAAACAAAATGGCTTATGTCATTTGAAAAGATGTCACGTGTAAAAATTATATACTGCTGACATCTAGGCGTCACATTTGGATGACACTTTATATACATATATATATATATATATATATATATATATATATATATATATATATATAAATATATATATATATATATATATATATATATATATATATATATATATATATATATATATATATATATATATATGTATATATATATATATATATATATATATATATATATATATTTATATATATATACATATATTTATATATATATATATATATATATATATATATATATATATATATATATATATATATATATATATATATATATATATATATATATGTTTATATAAGGAGAGCATGGTTAGCGTAGACGTTATTGCGGGTATATATGGCACCGTAAATTAGTTATAGTTTGTTTGCTGTCCAATAAACTAAGGTTTAACTGTATATAAATACTAATAAATATTGGTATATGTATATAAATAAATCTCAAAGTATATGCAAATCGTTCGACTTGAATATATTAAAAATATGTATTTTTGAACCAACCTAAAATATAAGGCAAACTGAAAATCAATTTTTCATTATCGATGGATAACATTTATTGATGATAAAAAATATTGTTAGGGACTCTCTTTGTGTAATCGAATGAAAATATATATTATATTCTTTTTATCTTCATAAAAATGAATGATGAGTGACGTGAGATGTTGTGTGGATAACGAGAAGAAAAATAAAATGATATCAATTTCTATTAGTATTTAAGAAATTTAAGTTCGATTGAAAATAAGTCGTTGAATATCGACTATATTATATACATACAATCTTATCACTACTATATCAGCAACATAAAATAACGTCATCTAAAACAAGTCGTAGCTTAATTGTTAAGACAGTTTCTCATCATGCCGCGGCATGAGTACGATTTTTGGCGTTGACCGAAAATTAACATGCACCGCGAGACATAAAACACGATTGATTGTAAGAACATTCCGCTGGTCTGATCACCTAAAACGTGCACCACCAATATGTGTTAATGGTTCATTAGGCCTTAATAAAGGAGCGATTAGGTCCTTTAAGTCATAGATTATTATCTACGGCCTACGATTATTGTTTACGGCTTTTAAGTCATAGATGATTATCTAAAAAAGATAATTGAGGCAAATAAATGATAATTATAATTAATTAAAGTATCAAATGTATGTCAATTCAGATGAAAATCATGTGACAGTGACTGAAAATTATATTTTAAATATAACCGCCGTTTTGATCCATATAATTATTGCGATTAAGATATTTACCATGTATTGGAACCTAAAACTCAACCTTGAAGAAAAAAAAGTCGAATCAACAACGATTTGTTTGAAAATAAAAAACGATTAACAGGCAATATAATGCCATATTATTTGCATCATATATCTTGATATAATGTTTTACAAGAAATATATTAAAATGAATGTAAAATTGTAACATAATTTGTAATGTTTTGAGACTCTTGAAAAAATATGGTTGTTTGTGCTTTGTTTATACTAAAACATTTAATGAATGGATACGAAAATAAATAAAATTTAAATATTTTAAAATTTATATCATATATTAATTTTACAATAGCAATATAGGCCTTTGAACCTACGGAAGAATAACTCATTGTGCTTGAAATTTTTCACCACTATTTAAGCCTTTTAATCTTTGTACCATCACTTAATAGAGTACCGATCTAGTTATTTTGTGAAATGTATGAATTTAAGGAAGCTCAAGTGCTCAAGTCTTTAAGAAAATCATAGTTCTTTTATAATCCCCTTCATAAAAATATTCACAAAAATAATATAAAAATCTAGAAAAGTATGATTGTATGCAAGATTGATGGCAATGTTTTAAGCTGAAGCTTTTAACTACAGGGTTGCTAATTAATTTTGATATTTTAATATAAGAAAAATTATTTAGTTAGAGTTTAGCTATACATATTTGATATTTTGAAGTGGTTTGGTAATTTTGAACAATAGCTGAAGCTCAAGAAATAAAGATAAATCATTCAATGTTACTTTAGATTATTATATTGAATCTCACTTTAGAAATAGTTCACTTACAGTTTATAATTAAAATTCTATAACGAAGGAGATTAAATTGTAATCCAATGCAGTACGATATAATATAGAAGAGAGCTTTTTAGGTCATAATAAAATACTTCAATATATATTAGCTATATTGTTTATAGATTTATTATATGGGTACTAAATGGCATGAACTTGAAGAATTTTGAACTTTTATGAACAACGAAATATAAAGCAATAAAATAGTCTTATAAATAAGAAAGAGGCTATACAAATATTATTTTAATCTTATAATTGTTATACATGTGGACAATACACAGTGGTGCGCCTATCCTTCGAGCACCAGAGTTCATTGAGCAAGAATAAGCATTGTACTACTAATATGAGCAACATAATTTTTATATTAAGAGTAATTTTTAATTATATATAAATAATATATAATATTTAATTATATATAAAATTATAGTTATAATATAAACTTATCACAACTATTATACTCAATATAGAATTCGGAAGAAACCCCTATCATAAACAGGTAAAATTGTTGTATGTATATTAAATAATAATCAATGCTTTTAATTTTTAAAATTTCTTAAATTTTCTTTTATAATTCGAATAAGAATTATAAAAGAAATATATATTTTCTCCATTCTTGTTGAAATTTATATAACTAGTATATGTTAGATTTAGAAGCGGTTTGGTCAGTGGATGGGGCAAAAAAGATACGCGTTATTCGTTGTGAAAATGTATACCCAAAAGTGTTTTTTTAAATAAATATAAATATAAATATTTTGAAGTTTTTGTAGTCAACAATTAAAATTTAAATTTTGACATAAAGTCTATGTATTAAATAGAGTAATAAATTAATTTCGACTTACCATGATTGCTATTCGCGAACACTTGTTGAAGTTGCTGCTGTAAAGCTAGATGTGGGGCTAACGAATTATGCCCCAATTGATGCGCGGATTGTGAATGTGGAACTAAGTTATTATTTGTTTTGCTGTTATTATTATGATTATTTATTAAACCATTGTTATCTCTAATACCAATAATACCTCCTTGTTGTCCATTACTACCACTGCTGCTTAATATACCACCGTTATTATTACCAACCGATAATGATGCAATTTGTGTATAGCTTATTTGTTGCGCCGACTGCGATGAAGGCACGTTTAAATTATTATTATTATTTAAATTATTACTATTATTGTTATTTATATTATTATTATTTAATATTGATGATGTTGTTGATATAATTGTTGTATGATTACCTAATGTACTATTATTTAGGACGGTTGGATTATTTTGTGGACTGTATATAGACTCATCACCTGAAAAAATATATTAATTTTTGAAATTAAATATTTTTATAAAACATGTAACCTATTTCTAATCCAAAAACACATTCTACAGTAATATAAATTAATTCACCACTAAACCATGTTGCCATCTAGCGACCAATAGTGAAACAATTTATAAAATTATGTACTAAAATTAAAAATATGTATAGATAAATAAATTTCCACCACCAAAACAATACAAAACCAAAAATTATAGACAACAAAAATAATTTTTTATCAAAAATAATGTAGCAAAGACACAAACCAATAAGTAAAAATTAAAACATCAATAGACATTTTAATTCAAAAAGTAGATACAAAGAAAAAAATTGATACATATATGTAATATGATGCAAATCCATTACCAACCTTACTTACATTATCTAGTGAATTTTTGATTTACTGTTATTTTTACCTGTTTCATTAATTGTTGCACACGGACTATCGGGTAGTAAAATTCCTTTTTGTATAAGCTCCTCACGATTGGCACGCACAGATATTTTACGTTCTAATGCTGTGAAAAATATAATGGAAAATAAAAAATAACAAAAATGGCGAAAAAATGTGTTTACAAAACTACGTTTAAACTACTGTACAATCAAATTGTTTTAAGGTTGAGAGGAAGCATTTGTATGTAAGCACGGGTTGTATTATAATATAAATTTTATTATAATATAAAATATTTAATGTTGCTTTAGCTTTTCAGTGTCTATATTTTTAGCACAACATATTTTTTGGTCTCTCTTATATATAAGTATAATACTTTTTTCCGATTAGACGAATAAATTTGACTAAACTTTCAAAAATGGTTTGTCTGTATATGTTTATTACAGTACTAAGATTACTATTATAAATTACTATTATAGGTTTGGTTAATGGCCATTAAGAAATTATAATAAATTTAAGAGAAAATGGATCACCAGTTGAAAAAATATTATATGACCGCCGATACTCTATATGAAAACTTTATACATATAATCAAGGTTCTACAGTAACCTTATTCATTTTTATATTCACTCATAACTTTAAACCTGTTACTAGCAAAATTAATGATTTTACAAAAAAACGATTACATGCAATACTAATCTAGCAAGATTAGTCGCATTAATTTTTTCTTAATTGAATGTAAATTAACACAAAGCCAGCTGACGAAAATAAGTTTCTTTAGTTTTTCATAATTTGAATGAAACACAACCTAATATTATACCATAGGAAAGGATAAATATAATAATATTGACAGATAATACAATTTTGTTGTATGGTGTAAGCAACAGAAAATTCAAATATCATCATACTTAATTAAGCATTTTTCATTTTGATTTAACATCCAAAGCCATCTTATATAAAATAACTTTTAACTTGTGTATTAACTAAATGCATAATAACTTCTTATGATGTATTTAGTTTTTAACATACTTTTGTGAACGACAAAATTTTAAATTTTTTTTAGCATTATTTTTTATACTAGTATAAAGTTCATATCATTCTTTATGCAGTTATAGAATTCCAAAATAATCTTTCGAACTATGCCAATGTCAGAAATCAGATATTTTCGCATATGAAGTAAAATATTTTTTTATACCGTTGTAGTTTTTTGAATTAATACCAACATCAGCAACTACAATTTAAAGCAATTTTACGTTAAGTGTGCGATTCAACTCTAAAAAAAAGTTAAGTTTTTGTGGCTGCTATGGCACACTTAGACCAATTTTGATACGTTGTGATACCACTCTATACGGCTATAGGTCCGAGTCTTTTCGTAGAACCATCTGCGCATTGCATAGCTCCATGTCAGGCCTATAGTACTGACATGGAAGATGGGTCGGCCCAAGGATTCTAAACACGACAGAGGATCCAGATATGTTCATTTTACACCACCGATCGCACCGCCCAAACGATCGAAGATGAAAAACCCATTTTGCATCCTGCCTCGAATCGGATTCGAACCGGTACCTCCCGCTCCAACTGCCGCAGCTTTAACCACTGCACCACCTGGGCGGTTGATTCAACTCTAAATTTGTTAAGTTTTTTTAAATCGTTTGAAAGCATAAAATGTTTTGACGACTGAAGAATTGGACCGCTCAGGTGGCGCAGTGGTTAAAGCTGCGATAGTTGGAGCGGGAGGTACCGGGTTCAAATCCCGATAGGGGCGGGATGGTAAAGGGATGTTTCACCATACGATTACGATCGGTGGTGTGAATGAACACATCTATGACCCCCTGTTGGAGTGCAGAATTCATGGGCCAACCCATCTTCCATGTCAGTACTATAGGCTGGCATGGAGCTTTGCAATGTGCAGATGGTTCTACGTAAATCGGACCTATAGCCGTACGTCCTCGATTTGGCTATAATGGCGTAAGGTAAGGACGTAAATAAGCGAACCGCGAAAGAGTTGGAAGTGCCTCGAGCCCCAAAACAGATTGTAGAGATAAAAACAAACAAACAAACAAACAGACTGAAGAATTGGTTTTGGCTGTTTATTATATTAATTATTAACTATTCTCAAAATATAAGTTATTTGATTTCGGTTTAGTACCTAAAACATTAAAGAAACGTTATATGTTTCAGGCCAGTGGTTGGGGGCATCCATGTTTCGTAAATATTTCAAACGAAACATGAAACCCATAGAATACCACCACAGTATCCAGAGCTTGTCGTAGGTAGCGAATAAATCTGGTTGGATCGCTGGGCTGACGACTCGCATCCGTAAAAAAACAATCACTGTTAAAAATGTCAACAAAAAAAAAATCGGATATCATCAAAACAAGAATGACCCCCCGCTTAAGTACCCGGATACGAGATTGAGGATCAGCACGTGGAACGTGCAGTCATTAAGAAAACCTGGCGCGTTAGACGACCTTATCACATGTATGAAGGAGTATCGGGTGGAACTCGTAGCGCTCCAAGAAACTCGATGGCCTAAAAGTGGAGACCATGTGTCCCAAGGCTATATGTTGCTACACAGTGGAGATGACCTCGGAAATCTTGGAGTTGGATTTATCATTGGGCCACAGGTAAAAAAGGCTGTGTTGGAATTCCAGGCAGTCGATAATCGAACACATCCACGTAAAACATCCACGTAACACATCCCGAAGCCAAATTGCCATGTGTTGATTTCAAAAGACCGGGCTCGGGTTGTTCAAGACGTGAGATCATATCGGTCGTCAACAAAATTCGTAGGCAGTGACCACTATCTAGTCACTGCAAAGCTACGATGGAAATTTTCGTACAAGTTAGGGAGGACAGGAGAATATAAAACGCGATTCTCCTGTGAAGGTCTGGTAAATGAAGAAACGCAAAGAAAATATCAAGATTTTGTCAGCAATAGCATTTTACGATCTAGTTACCAATCTGATGATGTGAACAGTGTCTGGGAAGTATTGAAAACTTCGGTTTTCGATGCTGCCCAGCACATTTTCGGTATAGTGAAAACTAATCCCAAAAATGATTGGTTTGATGAGGAGTGTCGTCTTGCTGTTGAGCAACGAAATATAGCCTATAATGAAGCGCAGACTCGGTTTACAATCGCAAGGAAAAATAAAGCAGTTCTTGCTAGAAGGACAGCTAAACGAATTTGTAGACTGAAGAAGCGAGAATGGTGGAGGCTAAGGTCTTAAGAGTACAACAACTCAGCAATGAGCACAATTTTCGTGGTTTCTTTAAAGGAATCACCGAATTGCACCATACCTTAAGATCTCGGTCATCTGCCATTCGGGACCAAGATGGACACCTCTGTGTTAACGTCGATGCGGTACTCGATACATGGCGTGAACATTTTTCTGATCTACTTAATGTTCCACATGTATCACGAGCTGTATTTGAATACCCTCAAATACAAACCGCAGAGATGTTTACTGAGGATCCATCCTATGAGGAATTCCCAATGGCCATGTAGAGATTAAATAGAAATCGTTCACCAGGGGTTGATTGCATTAATTAAGAGCTCTTGATATTCGGAGGGCTAACTTTGTGGAACTGTCTTTTCGACCTTGTTCGATTGGTATGGCGAAATGAAGTTATGCCCGAAGAATGGAAAGTGGCCGCGTTATGCCCAATTTTCAAGAAGGGTGATCGCTTGAAGTGCGAGAATTATCGCGGTGTAGCTCTAATTTGTACAGCATACAAGTTACTGTCATACATTATCTTGCGAAAAATTACTCCTCTGGCGGAGGAAATTATCGGTGACTACCAAGGAGGATTCCGTCCAAATCGGTCAGTCACTGATCAAGTTTTTCGCTACGGATGATTCTTTCCAAGTACTATGAAACATCTCGCGATATACACCATGTATTCCTAGATTTCACGCAAGCCTCTATGACTCGCTCAATCGAGAGAGACTATGGTATTGGCTTGAATATTTAGGAATACCGAAAAATATGTACATCTCTGTAAAATGACAGTAACGCAGTCACAATCCTGTGTTAAAGTTGAGAACAGGCTATCGAGAACTTTTGCAATCGATTCCGGTGTTGAACAAGGAGATGCGCAGTCCCCGATACATTTTAATCTCATGTTGGAATACATCCTTCGTAAAAGTGAAACACCTCAGGACAATATCAATTTTAGAGACCAAGACGCAAGTGATTTCAGTAGTGGTAACCACACGTTTGAAGGAGTAATGAGATTCAAGTATCTTGGATCTCTCATCACTCACGATAATAGTGTGGGAGAGGATATCAAAGTTCGGCTTGCCGTTGGTAATCGAGCTTTATATTCTTTACGTCCACTGCTGAAATCAAAATATCTTGCAAATGTGGACAAGCTGAAGCTGTACAGAGTGTTGATCAGACCCGTTGTCATGTATGGATATGAGACTTGACGGATGAGTACGAAAGATGGCTTCTAACATTCGAGAAAAGAATTATGCGTGTGATATATGGCCCAAAACGAGACGATGATGGCACATAACGAGTTCCGTTTCAACCACGAGATCAGGAGTTTAATGCAAATTCCTGATGTGCATGAAATCAAAGGACAGCGAGTACGCTGGCTCGGTCACGATCTGCGTGCTGATCCGAACCGAATGATACAGCGATTTTTGAAGGGAGAACCGCCTTTCAGTAGGCGAAGAGGTCACCTACACGACGAGTCCACGGCGTAGAGAGCGATCTGGCATCTTCTGGTTGCTTGCAACAAAATGAAGAGCTGGCTCGTGATCGAAGCCGATGGAGTCAGATTGTTGAAACCGTACGGGCCACTAATGGCCTGTAAAAGCCGACAAAAAAAATATGTTTCAGGTAATCCAATCCAAAATATCATAATAATTTAATAAAACACATATATTAAAATTCAGCATGACTTTAAGATATTGAACACAGTCAAATAATTATATAGCAGAAAAAAATGGCAAAACCAGTGCACATTTTGACTGTTAACTGTACAACATTATTGACAGTGAATTATACGATGGGCTGATAAAAAAAACTTTTATAATCTAAAAATTCTTTTTAATAAAGTAAATATTATTATTATTTTCAAAAATTTTTAACTCTAATTTTATTCCAATAAAATAATGAATGCATCATATTTAGAACTGCACATTAAAAACGAACCCACAAAAAACTAGTCAAAAAATTTAATCGGAAACATCAGACTAATTATTGTCTACTAGAACCTTTCGAACTACGCATTGGAAATAAAAGTATTTAATGTCATCCAGGAGCAGATGTGTTTCTGTATATTTTTGGACTTGAAAATTTAAAAAAAAAACTTGAACATGAAGAGTAAGAATTACGTCTTTGAAACTTCATTTAAATCAATATTTGTTCAAACTTTAAAATAGAATAAAACAATAGAAACAAAAGACGGGATATATCGCTAGGTTTACTTTTGCATCCAGCCCTTTTGAGATCTTCCATTCAAGCTACCGCACAGCATTACCCACTGCGCCATTTGGCCGGCTTACGATTTTTTTAATATTCTTCTGAGCTATACAGGCTCAATATCTATAGAATTCTCTGTAATGTTTTTTGCAGAGATGTCATACAAAAATAAATATATATGGATCATAAATCAAAACCTAAATCAGCTAATAGTCAGCAACCAATTTTTCCATAGGTGGTATTATCAAAATAAATTTTCTACTAGTGCGCAGATTTAATAATCTTTGCATAACCCCATAATCAAAAATCAATTGAAACTTTGAATAATTGAATCTGAGTAGTGAAAATAAAGGACTCAGAGAAAATTGTATAACTATTACTAACCAGAATCAAATATTTTTTTAGAGAATTTTTTTTATCTCTCAACAGAAAATTACACAGTCACACTGAATAATTACATAATTCTATCTCATGAAAACCAGAATTTAAAATAAAAAAAATTTATTTAACTTTTCACTTTATGCATTCCAGTATACAAAATGCCAATTCTACGACTGTACAGCCATTAACTAGTTTACAATTTTCTCTTGAGTCATTTATTTTCATTACTCAAATTCAATTTTTCAAAGTTTCAATTAGCTTTCGATTAGGGGGTTATGCAGATTATTTTATATAAAGATGGTTACCATCAGAGTAAAATTTTAAAATAATACATTAAAATAACTAAAAGAAAAATAATTACGGGTTTATCTGCTATAGAAACGAGTACCGCACCTATAGTAAAATTCAATAAAACTACTCACGTTCATACAGAAAAATTTTGGTTTGGTTAATTCTTCTTTATGTTAATTATATTTTAGTTATGTGATCGATGATTTTTTGAATTCCAAGTGAGATCTTTTATGAACACAGATAAATAATACATATGCATTGAAAATATTACTTCATTTTTGAATAAATATATATGTTAAACCACTAAAAGGCTTGATGAAGTGACTGAACGAAATTGTGATGAAATTATTTGTAAATATGTATGCCCATTGTTTTTTTAATTATTACATATCAGATGGCTAACGAAATCACTTGGTAAATAGTTTAAACATAATAAGAATAATTATTTATCTTTTTTTATCTTTCATAAATCAAGGATCAGTCTTTTGTTTTTTAAATGTTGCCATTACAATAGGACACTGTTCTACGCTCATATCCGAAGTTCAGTACAATTTATTGAAATTTGTTATATAAGTGTACTCGAATACTAAACTCTAATTTTTAATCCGTAAGTTAATTTGATTCTGTGGCTAAATTTAAAGTTTTTAATTCGTTTTCGATACTGATGGTTAGAAAAACAAAATTGCTTGACTCATACCTAATGCTGTCCCACATATGGCCAACAAACTTAAAAAATGTATTACCAGAAAAATTTGAAAATGGAATTCAAATTAATTACTTGAACGAAATTATCGAATCGTAATTTTCGAAATATTCGAACAATAAAACTTTTTTAAAACATTGAATATTTGAATAGGTCAAGTTTATATTTAACATCTTTACAATTTTTTTTACATTAATATTGAATTAGTCATATTTTCCCTGAAGCTATAAAAGACAAAAATAAATGATTTTTCTTAATTATTTAAATACAAATATTTTTAGATTGATCACACGAAAATCTATATTATACAACAACAAAATTGGTCGAATATTTAATAATATAAAATTATATATTGTAGTAAAGAAGAAATGGCGCGAAAGATTTGAAAGATAAGTGGGTGGATATGGGTGTGATTTCTTGATTTAATTTAATTTTTTTTCTACTCTGTATTATTTTAATGAAAATAAAAGTAAAATTAAAAATTTGCATATTGTGTTTTTGCTTTGTAAAACATAGTATGTATGTGTGTGTTGTTGGTTTTTTTGTGTGAGCGAACTCTAAAAATAGAAAAATTACAAATTAAATTTTTATTAAATAAATTTTTGGTTCGTTTGTTCGGTTTCGCTTATTAATTGAGGAATGTCTAATAGAGGTGTCTATGACAAGATGTTGAATATATGTACAAACACATATGTTTAAATGTTTATACAATATAATAATAAAATTTGCAATTTTATTAACGCACACCACCATCGATTGCATTTTTTTTAAGGTGAAAATTAAATCTCTACTGTATATCCAAAATAAATATTAATTTTAAATTGTAAGATTGTTTTGGGGGTTTATTACAAGACAACCAAACTAATATATAATATCTGTTCAATTTTAAAAAGTTTTTCGATAAAATAAAATAAAAATAAGGAAAACCTCGAACTTAATTCTCTTAACCTTTTTTATTTTTTTTTAGCTTTCTTCGATTATCTATTTAGCCTTATTCTTCCAATATATAACATATTGTGGTAAATTGAAAAGAATAAACTTGATTTCCAGCAAACTATTTATTGGAATCGAAGTAGAACGTTGCGTATTTTATAAAGGAATATTAAAATATCAGATAATATGGTTGTATCACCCATTAAAATATGTACACACCTACACCTTCTTCTAGAAACTCTGAAGGTGTACTACATATCAAAATATTTTCGCCAACATTTACGCGAAATGGATAGTAAATTTCTCAAATGACGTGTTTATGGGGTTAAAAAGCAGTAACTGGTGGCGAAAAGGGTTAATTGAGTTATGAAAATCATACAACAATAATAATTTTTATACGATAATCCATATTTAATACATACAAAACATATTTAATATTTCTTCATGTTAATACTTTTATGTTTTTATATAGTATTATTTTCTCTGGGTTGGCTACCCACTCAAATTAGGGAAAAAATTAAATGTATCAAATTTGAACCGACGCAGTTGACAGTTTCAAATAAGATTATCGTTATCGTACGTAAATTATAAAATGCACTATACAATTTTGGTAGATAAAGTAAAGACTGTTCAACAATTAGGCTAGCGAACATCAGAAAATACTGATTTTGTGCGGCAGGTTGTTGAATATCCGAATGTCCGGGTACTTCTCATCGATAACATGGACAAAAAAATTGGGAAAATTTACACCAAGTTTCTTAAAAAATTAATTTGTATTTTTAAATTTAATTGACACAACAGCTGTAAGAAATGACTATGAACGGGGGGAAAATTGATTGTTCTAGTTTTATAGCTCGATACAGACGACCACCATTTTTAGAAAACACCTAAACGAGCGGATAAAACACTAAATGTGTTAAACAGAACTTTTGAAGCACTAAAATTCTTCAATTGATACACCACTACACTCCCATAGAGTAAGTTTAGGGTGCACTATATGAGCCGACGACACCATATTGACCATATTTCCTTAAGGATGCTAGAAAAATGCCAAAAAATTTGTTCATAGTAATCATGAGAGGTTATAATTTCTTATCCCAGAAATGAATTCAAGAAAACGATCTCACATCCAAGAAAACGATGTCAGAAGTCTGAGAAAATGTGACGAAAATTTTTCTTAAAAGTGTTCGCCTTTCCACAACAAATAAAAATGACCACTTAACCGATATCATAGTCTATATACATGATGTTGAATACCATATCTTATCAATCAAAAAATATAAATTATTAAAATGTATTTCATTTAAAAGACATTTAAAAGATGTTGCTATCGAGGCGATATCGTCCTTCTCTTAAAGATTCAATGTTCGGAATTCACCTACGTACTGCGTACCTTGTATACTAAAAATCAGAAATTCTCAATAAATATGTGGTTTTGGATGTGTAAAAATATCCTTTTACGCAATAATCCCTTTATGACTACCTGAAACCACCTCACGCTCTCGTAGCAGAGAAAGTAGCGTGCTTGCTCTTTCATTCGAGAGTCACGGGTTCGATTCCCAGGGTGGTGACGAAACATCAATCACGATTGGGTGTTTTTAATCTGTATGTGTATGTGGGCTGAACCGTGGGCCCTAGTGGCATTGAGTTCTGAATAATTTCCGCCTTCTTTAAAAAAAACAAAAAAAAACCTCACGCTATAGTCGCTTGACCTTGACCTTTGATTAATACATGTTTTTTAGTGAAATGTATTGAAATTTTACTCGAAATTGGATAGCTATTATCGGCCAACCCCAGATAAGTTGATTCAGGTTTTACTATAACATGATATTGCCAAAAATATTGGTTATCTGAAACCAGCTCACGCTAATCACTTGACCTTGGGATTCGGTTAAAACAATCAAAATTCAAAATTGGATGGTTATTACCAGCCAATCCCAGATAAGTTGATCCAGGTATGGCTAAAACATGATATTAATTAGTGAATTGTATACCTATAAAACCAACTCACGCATAGAATAAACATATATGAGAATGATCCTTTGCACAGCATAACGTTACTGTCGTACCGTACATTATCTTGGAAAAAATTACTCCTCTGGCTTGGGAAATTATTGATGACTACCAAGAAGGATCCCATCCAAATCTACGGGTGATTCTTTTCAAGTACATGAGATATCTCGCGATTTACTCAGGAATTTCTAGATTTCAAGCAAGCGTATAACTCGATCAATCATAAAAGGCTATGGTATGCTCTGGAATATTTAGGAATACCAAAAAATACGTACATTTGTGTTAAATGACGTAACGCGGTCACAATGCTGTGTAAAAATTGAAACCAGACTATCGAGAATCTTTACAATTAATTTCGCTGTTTTTAATCTCATGTTCGAATATATTCTTCGTAAAAGTGCATTACCTCAAGACAATATCTTATTTCGACAATCCAAACAACTTTTAGCATATACAGATGACATCTGTGTGATTGGAATAAATGTAAACGGAGTAAAAGAAATACTTGATCCACTGGAACAGTATGTTCAGCTTCCGTTTGTCTCAAAATCAATCAAATATCTGATGTCAAGTTTAAGAGACCAAGACGCAATTGATACACTCCGAGAAAAAATATAGTTCTTAGCATAATGAGGAATATAATATGATAATGTTTTTTGATTGCAGCAATCATATAAATAAACAAATAGTGATTATGACAACAACGATATTCCGTTCGAGTGATCATAACATTATGGTTGTGACCATGTAAAAACCAATTGTATAGCAGCAACCATAAACCAGCCAAAAATGTTTGACTTAAACAAAGATATGTTCAATCATTTTATTACAATTAAATTTATTTTGTAGGAACTAGGTATTAGTTGTATAGGAACTATATTTATTTTTACATTTTAAATTATTATTCTTACAATTATTTTATTTCTATTCTAATCATATGGAAAAATGTGACAAATGTGAGTAAATTATTTTTGCAATAATAATATGTTATCTTAAAAAACACACTATATTTGCTGTGATTATGACTCAACCATATCTTTTCTCGGCGTGTAGTGCACCACACGTGGATCTCTAATTACTCACGATAATAGTGTAGGAGAGGATAAACGCTCGCCTTGCCTCTGGCAATCGGACTTATATCCTTCTACTTCCCGTTCTAAAATAAAAAAATCTTGCAAATGCGGATTAGCTAAATTGTTAATGCAGATCCTGATGTAATGCATGCAATTAAAGGATAGCAAGTACGCTGGCTTGGTCACGCGTGCGCGCTGATCCGATCCGAATGATACAACGATCTTTAAAGAGAGAATCGCCTGTTATTAAGCTAAGAGGTCGCAGTCAGCGACGATTGCTCCACGGCGTAGAAAGCAATGCGGCATCTTCTAATATCTGTTAACAACAATATGAAGTGCTGGCTCGTGATCGAAACCGATTCAATCAGATTGTTAAGACGGTATGGGCCTGTAATAATGATCGCCCAGGTGGCGCAGTGGTTACATATATATATATATATATATATATATATATATATATATATATATATATATATATGTATATATATTATATATACATAAACAATATATGTTCACCAAAATTTAACCTTACAATTAAATTGCAAAAACTCCTTGATTAATTTGATCATACAAACTAAATGCAAGAAATTTTTTCTTAAATAAGCCTTACGATTTTTTAAAAAATATAATCCAGATCTTCCGTTTGAAAGGTATGAAGACCACATGAAAAACTTACATGAATTGATAGAATGAATCATAAATTGATTTTTATTATTTGACGGATTCATTAAAATTTCAACATTACATAAAATTCATTAAAACCATTTCTAATTTTACATTGATAGAAATTTTTTATAAAATACCAACTGATTCATTTTTAATTACATCTATTGAACGATTTCGAAAGACTATGAAAACCATAGAATTTTTCTGTACAATTTAAATTTTAATATAATTACTTTTATGCACTTATTTTATGCACTTAGATGAATATAATTTTAATTAATAATAATAATAAATATAATATAATTTGACATCTAACATTCATATTATATTATATATATGAATGTTAGATGTCTCTGATTAAGTTTTCTAACTGGTTTATGTTTTTTGTTTCGTTTTTATAGAGTGATTTTAAATAAAGCACTTTTTATCATGATTTAATTGTTATAAAATATAATTAGTGGAAAATATAATGCTTAGTTTAGTAAAACAAACAAAAAAGATTATAAATGCATTTTAACCAGCTCATTGTACTTTTGGTGTTAAACTAAAAATAATTTTGTGCAGTTAAAAATTTAAATGTACAGATCGTTTTGGAATTGCATTTATTTTTTAGATTAACAACTTAAAATACACGACCTAAAAACATGTCAAAATTTTAATTTAGGTTTTATTAAAATATTATGATAATTAGTAATATGATTTTCAGGTACAACTTTTCAAGATTTAAAGTACTAAAAGTAAGTTAAGTTTTATTTAGACAAAATTGTGACAATTTAGATAAAAATAAAAATTTAGACAAACGATAAAAATTTAGACAAACAATGAGTGTCACCTCTACTAATATATCTCCTCTACTAGTAATATTGACTAAAAATATGACGTACTATTACGATTCTGTATCTTAATGGTTCTGATATAACCAACCAAATACATATTGTCAAAAAGTATTGAATACTCTTTCATATTCCAAAGTTGATCCATCAAGAAAATTATATTTAAATTCTACTAAAAAAGGTAAATCTAAATTAGTAAATTACCTCTTCGTATATGTACATGATATATAAAGTTTATTCGACTAAAATTATAATTAACACTAACAAAAATGTATTTTCTAAAAATAAAATCATAATTTTCAATGATATGGAAAATAGAAAGAAACAACTAATCGATACATTCATAAAAAATACTGTTGGGATAACGATGGCAACAACGACTCACATCTTTAGAATGTTAAAGAGGACGTAAAATAGAGATATAAACATATGATAAAAAATGTTGCTTCGTAAATATATCGTTTTGAATTATCGCTGGTAATCATGTGAAGACGTAATGTCACTTTCGCG
>OZ010738.1:120337576-120610076 GCA_963932295.1 Tipula lateralis
GTAAAAAAAGATATATAAATACGATAATACAAACCAACCGTTACGGTGTTCCTATGTAGGTATGTTATCATATCCTGTCATATGTTCAACACAGGAAGAAATAGATACCAGAGAACTAATTATATTCCAGAATTGTGTTTCCTGCTTCTTATCATTAAAGATCATAAAGAAAAAGTATGTAAGTCATAAGTAAAACTAAGAAGACATTTTTAACTACATAATTAGTAAAGCGCTGTGGATTGAGATGTCCATGATTCGAAAATATTTCGCATGAAACATAAGAGCCATAGCATACTACCACAGTAACCAGAGCTTGTCCCAAGACGCGAATATACCGCTGGGTTGACGACCCGCATCCGTAAAACCCTACATTGTTAAAAATATCAACAAAACTAACTACAAAATCGGAGTAATATAATAACAAACCCCAACTTAAGTACCTGGATACGAGAAAAAATGTATTTGGCATAGCCTTATATGTATAGTATATGTAATTATGTTTTTGTTATCTAATCGCGTTATTTAAAGAGAATCGATGGTAAACTGTCCGAGATATCGGAAATGATTATGTTCGCCCTTTTTTTATAAAAATGTGTTTGTTTTTAATTATTTTGTTTTTTGTTAAATTTTTCATTTAAATTTAAAATAAACAGTTATAAAATCATTAATATAAGTGTTAGTGCATAATAAAAAGTGGCGATTTATGATTAACAAATACGGTTGACATTGTACTCAGAACGGTTGAGTTGAATTGGAATTTTATGGACATTACGTTGATATATTAAAAAATGGCCAGCTTGATGTTTAAGGACATTGATTATAGTATTTTTTGACTATATATGTATATAGAAATAAATTATTAAATGGTGATTAGAGTACTCTTGAATTAGAGTACTTTTACGGCTCCTTATTAAAAAAGGTAGAATTTGCTACTTTTTTTGCAAAAGCTGACTTAAAAAAAGTGTTTTTTTATGGAAAATTGGGACTTTTTTTAATTCATTTAATTTAGTCAATTTTGTGACTTAAAAGTTTAAAACAAATTTAATTTAAAAATGAAATAAGAGAGGCATTTTTATGTCATTTTAGAAACACTAATCTTAATTCAATTTCAAAATGCATGTTTTTTTTGTCATTTTATAAATAGATATTTTAAATCATTTCCAACATGAATTAAAAAATGCATATTTTAATTCACAATAAATATTCATACAACTTTCGTTTTTCAAACGTATTTGAAAATGCATGCGCGTAATTTCATATTTGGAAGAAATGTACTAAATTAATTACGTACTAAATGTAAAACATTATCATTGTATATTGTATGAATCTTAATACAAGATTTGGAAAATTCTCGTTCACTAAAAACATTTTAGAAATTATCATAATTATCTTTGGTACTGCATAAATATTAATTCTCTATCATTCATAATTTGGAAACTAAAATCAAAAATTTGGCCATATAAACCCCGATCCTTCAATTTGGCCGTTGAAATACCCCACAAAAGAACAGTTGTAAAAATTACATTAATAAAATTGAAAAAAAAAATTAAGTGAAATAAAATGAAAATCATAAACAACTTATCGCGTCTTTCCGACATAAAACTTAAAGCCATTCAAGTTTTGCTGTTATGCTTTCATCAATGGAAATATAAAAAAAGATTGCTTAATCGTGGAACAATAATCTTATTTTACCATTTTAATTTTTGGTTTCCCTTGAATTATAAGAGGTTGAAAATAAATACATGTGTTTTCATTAATGAAAATTTGCAAAAGACAATTGCAAATTTCTGGACCATTAAAGCCCTTCGAAATTTTCAAGTAATGCTTTCATCAATGTTAATTTGCAAAAAACAATTGCAAATTTCTGGAACACTAATCTTATTTTAAAAATTTTTGTTTGATATTAATTAAGTAATGCTTAATTAAGTAATACATATCTTAATTCATATTCAAAATGAATCAAGAAATGCACATTTTATGTCAGTTATAATTCTTAATTCAATTTCAAAATGACTTATGATATGCATTTATAAAGTCAGCTTTTTGTATTTCATTTTCATACAGATTTTTTGTCATTTTTAAAATGAAATAAAAACACTCATTTTAAGTCCAAAAAAACACCTTTTTTAAGTCAGCTTTTTTTAATTCGGGTCCCCTAATATTACTATTGAATGTTGGCTTACATATGCCATGACTTTCTTATCTGGTGGATTTTTTGCATTCAAAAATTCAAAATTATTTTTTTTAAGTAAAAATTTGGATTAATTTTTGCGGTTACAATAAATAAACTGGACACCAAACGGTAACAATAAGTTGAAAATGAGCCCGTACGTATGCGAAATACAGGAATTTGATTTTCTCATAACATATCCTCACAACCACCTGTAAAATGCGCAATCATTTCGTGGCATCTAAAAGAAAATATTGAAAATTATACCAAAAAAAGTGCTTGAGCTGTGACGTTCTAATGACCATTATAATTATCGAAGCGGTTGATGTTTTTATGTATGGAATTATGGATGGTTTTGCATGCGTATAGAAACTTGCAAAATACATTTTTTATTTATACGTTTTTATCAATATTTTTATAACAATGAAGTGTACATCCTCATTAGTAATGAGCTTGTATGCTTAAAATGGGATGTGCAACTAACAAAATTATAGTAAATAAATAAATTAATTAATTAGCAAATAGAAAAAAATACTTTTATAAATGAATGCACGCTAATTTAAGAGTTGATTTTGAATTTGATTTTTTGTAACGTTTAAAAGAGAACACACAATTCGCTATACTCCTACCATCGAAAAATTTGAAACTCAATTATTGGATAATATGCTACCAAATAGACCACTTTCAACACGTAGTGAAAGAAATATAGCAGCTAGAGTGTACGCGAGGATGAATTGATACGGCGCCAATCTACACAGCATGGCTTGTTGTATGAAACAACTTGGTTTATTTTACAAAAGGATTTTTTTTAAAAGCATACTCGTAAAAGAATTAAAGAGCCGTTTTTTCAATCAGTCTTTGAGGTCTTAAAAAGCTTGAACTATATATCCACTGTTTTCGACCAAAATTTTGTTAAGCGATGAGGCCCATTTCTCTCGTAATGGCTACGTTAATAGCAAAATTTCCGTATTAGGGCTCAAGAGCCAACCGAACCATTTCGATTGTACATGCAGTTTTAATTATTGAAAACGCAAAAACACACTACATCTGAATTTCCACTGAAAAACATTTGCATACGACGTGTTTCGTTATGTTTCGTATAGCACGGTTTTCCATATTTTTTATATTTTGCTTTGTGCGTGTACCATGGAATTTCGACAGTTTTGCAAGTGATGCTTTCATGTTTAAGTTTCATATGAATTGGGGTATGACTTTAATTAGGATAGGTTGATTGATGCATTGGCTTTTGATCTGATTTCATCGAGTTGTCTGATTGTTATTGGTTGTGTTATTGGACGAAATCGTTTTGTATTATTCTAAACTTGATTTTGCCAATAAAGTACACTATATTGTATATACTGTTGTACAATTCATGTCTTATTACTTTTATGGGAAGTTTATTAATCGTCGAAATAATTTTGTTATATATATATATATATATATATATATATATATATATATATATATATATATATATATATATGTATATATATATATATGTATATATATATATATATATGTATATATATATATATATATACGTATATATATATGTATATATATATATATATATATATATATATATATATGTATATATATATATATATGAATATATATATATATATATATATATATATATATATATATATATATATATATATATATATATATATATATATATATATATATATATATATATATATATATATATATATATATATATATATATATATATATATATATATATATATATATATATATGGGTATGAATTAATAAGATTTCTTAAGTTACATACTTAAGATTCGATAGTTAGATGCTTGATTGGTAGTTTTGATCAGAAAGTTTACTTTGTTTTCAATAAGCAGCTGACTTGCTGTGTGAGTGAGCTTACAAACTGGAACACTTTCTCAAAAAAATGGCTGCTTTAGTGATTTGTTTGAGTCAATTGTGATATGTTATACGGAATTGTGTGTATTGTCATTGAATTGTGGTATGTTATACTTTATTGTATTGTGTGAAAGTTTGTTCTAAAATTAAAAAGCGGATATGCTCAGATTAGCTAAATGTATACTCAACTTTTAATTTGTTTAAATGGTTGTGTTGATTTTCATACCGAGTGGACGTGTTGTTTTTCCGTTCGGTGTTTGTTTATATTAAATTAAATAAATAAATGGTTGGTTGTGTGTGTCATGTGTGATGTTAAAATTTGATGGCAGATGAGTATCATTATTATATTATACTATTATATTTATATCATTTTATTATATTATATTATATTTTTATATAACATTTGGTTTGGCTCTTGCTTTTTATATATTATAATATATAACGTATTTGTGTTTGTATCTTACATACAACATTTTTATATTACATCTCAATATTCCGTTGAAAACGATCGCATACGACGCGTCTTTCGTTTTGTCTCGTTTGGTTACCCCATCCCATATTTTGCTCTTCATATAATTCTAAATTTCTAACTAGATAAACGTTATATACTTCCCTTTCCTTTAGACGATTTTTCATATTTTGTTTTATGTATGTATCATGGCATACTAGTAGAAGAGCTAAAATCTCAGAAATAAAAGATTTTTAAGTTTTAACGCGATCACCGCCATTGTGCAATCGTTGTATAAATTGGCAATTATATATGTACATTCAATGTAATTTGAGAAATGGTATTGGTTTAGATGTTGAAAACGCCAGTATACACATTACAGTGTACATTTCAATGTCCTACTCATATTATGTTAATAACACGTTTTTCGTTTAGTTCAAAATTCATTTCAAAATCTCCTATATAATGCATGAAACTGTTTTATTTATATGTAGTGCAGGTGTTATATCCATATATATATATATATATATATATATATATATATATATATATATATATATATATATATATATATATATATATATCTATATATATATATATATATATATATATATATATATATATATGTGAATATATATATATATATATATATATATATATATATATATATATATTTTATATATATATATATATATATATATATATATATATATATATATATTTATGTATATATATATATATATATATATAAATATATATATATATATATATATATATATATATATATATATATATTTATATATATATATATATATATATATATATATATATATATATATATATATCGCCAGTTGTAGCTTAATGGTTAAGAGAGTTTCTAATCACGCCGCGGTCTCGAGTTCGATTCCCGCCGTTGACCAAAAAATTAACATGCAACCGGATGACATAAAAACGCGTTTGTGTGTAAAAACATTCGTTGGGCTGACCACCTACAATATGCACCAATTGTTAACACTGGTTCGTAAGGTCTCAGTTGAGACACGGTAAGGGATTTATACGGCCTCTAAGCCATAGAAAAAAAAAAATAATATATATATATATATATATATATATATATATATATATATATATATATATATATATATATATATATATATATTTCGGTTCGGATTCGGTACATACAGTAGTGCCTTCCATATTGCTGGTCTTAGCTATTCAATGGTTTTACACATAATGCTCTAATTTTTGAATTCTATATGAAACTTAAATTGTGATATAAGACTATTGCAGTTTTGATGAAGTGCCATGTGTATTGATGGTGGAAGGGGTTGAAGATTGTTTTAATACGATCACTATCATTATACGATCATTATATTGACGATAATAAATATATATGATCATTAGAAATTATTTATTGATTGATGACATTTTGATTGACTAATGTGTTGAAGTTCGATTTGGCATATTCTTGTTCATATATCAGAAAAATCGTGTTCGCTTTTATTTGATTTGATTTTATTTCGTCAATAAACTCGACTATATGGCACATGTCTTTTTGTACATGCTATTGGATATACTAGATTTACAGTATGTACTATGGTATATACTCTTCATCATTTTTGTCTTATTGTTTCTATAAAATAATAGTTTATTGAAATAATTTCATTTATTTACTTAAAGGTATAAATGGTTAGGATTTCTTGAGTGACATGCTTAAGATTGGATGGAGATTACTTGACCGGTGATCTTGACCAGAGGGTTTGTTTAATTTAGTAAGTGACTGCTTTGCTGCATAAATAATTCTCTTACATGTCTTTAAACTTTCTGAAACGGATGGCCGCTTTGGTGATTTCTTTCATTGCGTTGTAATGTGTGTAATACGAGAAATCTATTTTTGTGTATGGTGTGAATGTTTGTTCTAAAATTTAAAACGGACATACAGGATGTATAATGGGGGGTAATGAATGCTCGGGTTGGTTAGGTGTGATTGAGTTAAACTATTTGTTTATTTAAATAGTTTCCCTCACAAACGAATTGGCAGTGTGTTGGATCATCGTGCTGTATATGGAAGTGATGTCGGGTCATCTCGGAAATTTGTACTCTCCTACGCGTTGGATAGTGGTGGATTGGGAGTTGTAGAGACACAACTTTGATAATGTTGTTTGTAGCTCAGATGGGAATTTATTTGAGAGGATTATAACAATAATTTATTTAAAATTTTATTTAGGATTATTTAAGATTTTTTGAAACATAATAAAGTACTAAAAGGATAACTGCTGGATGGTATTTACGATCAAACGATTCTCTTGTTTAAACAAGAGCCATAGCATACTAAGTACAATTACTATATAATTAATAAATCAATAAATATCTTAAATCGTTTGAATCGTTCACCATAATAGCAGCTATTCAGATAAGGACTCTAACAGTGTATAATAATGATCTACTTCTATAACTAATAATGATATGAATGGAACTGAGTTTATAATATCCCAATATAAACTAACAAGAGTGAATGATACATAGCTAGCTAATAATGACAATAATATACCGATTTATTTATAATTTCACACAAGTATATAACTGAACTTAAATAGATCATCATAATATATATTGCTGTCGAATCATTAAGACGTAAAAACCCTCGCGTAACTGGTGGTGGGATCGAAATAGGGATAACAATAACTAACAGCATATGATGAGATGACCCAAATAAAAGTCAATTGCTCCAGTAATAACTGTCCTAGACATTTACATATATGTACAGATATAATGAACCTAGAACATTCTTATATCCTATCTAACTAACAATAATTAACAACACTAACAAATTCAAACCCAAATTTGAAAATGATTATACTAACAACATCTTCTAATTTACTAATACATAATGTACACTCTAAAATATGAGGATTGAAGTGCGTAAAATTACCTTGATAATAATGGCAATTTTTTGATGTTATTCTACATCCGATGCTTAAAATTCAACTGATAACTATGTATAAGAAAATGATTACACTTAAAAAAGTTAAATTACCCAAATTTTGTGTATTTTTCCTATCATAAGAGTAAAGAAATACCAATGAGTATGTGAAGTTAAACTTTAGGTTGTAAGTTTACACCATTTGTGTAGCACAGTACTTGTTAAGTCGTAAATATACTCTTCTGAATTAAAAATACTTTCAGTATGAATGTAAATCATTATTTTTTTGTTTTGCGTTAGTGTCACTTAGTAAGGGATTTTATTTTAGTAATTCATCAGTGAAAGGAAAATGTGTGTTGCGGAATCAAATTAAAAATTTAAATATAAAATAATTTGATTAATTAAATTTAAGATAAGTATTAATACAGTTCTATAAATTAAACTATATTTAAATGTTTGATTGTTTAAATTGTGATTTTAATTCCAGTGTAATTCAAAAATATAAGAAGCATTCGAATGAACATCGATAGATAAAATATGCAGTACATTAATTTAGAACCCAATTTTTAACAAAACTAGGACTTATAAAACTTTTCAAGTTCATTGTTGTAGCAGCCAAAACATCTTAAATACCGGAATAAATATTACTACCAATACTTCAAAAATTTTGAGGTTAATTCCAATAAAATTTGATTTGTGATATGAAGTCTAAAAGCTTCATCATAATATTAACCTTTATTAAATTTATATCAAAAATTATCTTATTTCAGATACATTAAGGAATGATAAGAGCCAAAAAAAATTATTATTGTATAATTTGACAATTCAACATAATATATGTAAACTAAATTAATAAATTTCATTACAGAAATGTTTGTGTTTAAATAAAGGTATTTACTACTTGAAAAATTTGTTTTTTTGTTCTAAAGTTAAATCTTCTTGGTGGTCTTACGGGCAAATGAGTAATTATATTTATAATAATTACACCAACAAGCGTATTTTTTTAAATAGGCTTTTATGCGTAAATTTAAAAAAAATTACATATGAACGAGTAATTTTTTAGGTAATATTACGATTATTATGTGTAAATTTACAACATTTAGGTGAAAAATCAGTCAAAATTTACATATCCTGTTGTAAAATGTCCATGCAAATTTTAATCTTTTTAATGTTAAATTACTTTTTATGGTTTAAATGTAGTTTACATATTTATTCGCAATTCTATCGACATACTCTTAGAGAGTAATTTTACAATGATTAACGGTGGTATTCTGTTGCCAACAATTATCGATGTAATATTACATCAACAACTTTTTAGAGTGTAGTTAGCAATGACTAGTACAGTGAATTATCATCTTAGTTGTTCTTATTCCTTTTCCTAAACCTTATATGTTCATATGCAGGCACGGCCTGGGCCCGCATAAGAATAAATAATTCTCAGATATCCATTTAGAACTCTGCTGAATTTACTCCCCCTAACTGGTTGACTTGTATTTCTTCTATCATATCATATCAACTTTTTTTATTTGTTTAAATGATTTCCCTTCTAAATGAATTAACATTGTGTTATAGATCGTCATGTTTTATATGAAAATGCTATCGGGTCTTATTATTATTAACTAATCTTTTTATAAAGATTTTGAAAACGGAATAATTTTCAACCATTTACTGATGAATATGAAAAATTATTTTTAAAATGTACTATTTCGTGTAATTAAAATACTAAATATTGGCTTTATTAGGTGTTTGTAACCAGGCTAAGTATGTCATTACTATTCTATTGGTTTGTTTTATATAAAAAGGGTGTATAGTTGAGTCCAGTGTACTAGGCAATTTCGCTGATGGATAATATACTCTCTAATCAATCAAACAATTATTAAATCAATAACATAAGCATATTTAATTCTAATTTTTAAATTGAATAAAACAGATGCGTTAGAAAGAGAGAAAGTAATAAGTGTAAAACTATAACGAACGATTTTTATCAATTTTGTAACTTTTATGAACGTAATTTCTTTATTTTTTCTAAATGATAAGAAACAGATAACAATAGGAATTATATATATATATATATATATATATATATATATATATATATATATATATATATATATATATATATATATATATGTTTATGTTTAAATAAATGTTATGTTTAAATAAAGGTATTTACTACTTGAAAAATTTGTTTTTTTGTTCTAAAGTTAAATCTTCTTGGTGGTCTTACGGGCAAATGAGTAATTATATTTATAATAATTACACCAACAAGCGTATTTTTTTAAATAGGCTTTTATGCGTAAATTTAAAAAAAATTACATATGAACGAGTAATTTTTTAGGTAATATTACGATTATTATGTGTAAATTTACAACATTTAGGTGAAAAATCAGTCAAAATTTACATATCCTGTTGTAAAATGTCCATGCAAATTTTAATCTTTTTAATGTTAAATTACTTTTTATGGTTTAAATGTAGTTTACATATTTATTCGCAATTCTATCGACATACTCTTAGAGAGTAATTTTACAATGATTAACGGTGGTATTCTGTTGCCAACAATTATCGATGTAATATTACATCAACAACTTTTTAGAGTGTAGTTAGCAATGACTAGTACAGTGGATTATCATCTTAGTTGTTCTTATTCCTTTTCCTAAACCTTATATGTTCATATGCAGGCACGGCCTGGGCCCGCATAAGAATAAATAATTCTCAGATATCCATTTAGAACTCTGCTGAATTTACTCCCCCTAACTGGTTGACTTGTATTTCTTCTATCATATCATATCAACTTTTTTTATTTGTTTAAATGATTTCCCTTCTAAATGAATTAACATTGTGTTATAGATCGTCATGTTTTATATGAAAATGCTATCGGGTCTTATTATTATTAACTAATCTTTTTTTAAAGATTTTGAAAACGGAATAATTTTCAACCATTTACTGATGAATATGAAAAATTATTTTTAAAATGTACTATTTCGTGTAATTAAAATACTAAATATTGGCTTTATTAGGTGTTTGTAACCAGGCTAAGTATGTCATTACTATTCTATTGGTTTGTTTTATATAAAAAGGGTGTATAGTTGAGTCCAGTGTACTAGGCAATTTCGCTGATGGATAATATACTCTCTAATCAATCAAACAATTATTAAATCAATAACATAAGCATATTTAATTCTAATTTTTAAATTGAATAAAACAGATGCGTTAGAAAGAGAGAAAGTAATAAGTGTAAAACTATAACGAACGATTTTTATCAATTTTGTAACTTTTATGAACGTAATTTTTTTATTTTTTCTAAATGATAAGAAACAGATAACAATAGGAATTATATATATATATATATATATATATATATATATATATATATATATATATATATGTTTATGTTTAAATAAATGTTATGTTTATATATATATATATATATATATATACATATATATATATATATATATATATATATATATATATATATATATATATATATATATATATATATATATATATATATATATATATATATATATATATATATATATATATATATATATATATAGATACCATATATCTTATTACTGTCTAAAGCTGTTTTTTGACTGTGGAAGTAGTATTGAAAATTAAAATTGCATTACATATTTATATCATGCACTACTGCAATAAGAACATTTCGCATAATTTGTCAATTGAAATTCATTGATACAAATTAATGTATATATGCAAGTATATACACCAACGATGGTCGGTATATTTATATTTAATACTACATCCGTTTTGTAAAAACGAAATTAATCAAGTGAATTTATATCTATCAACACTATTAAATTGTAATATTAACTGGAACAATTTAAACTCAGATTGATATGTACTTAAGTTAAATTGTGTATATGGTATTCTCATATTTTGCGATTCACAGTCGTATTTATGTCGACCTTTACACACACACACACACACACACACACACACACAAATATATATATATATATATATATATATATATATATATATATATATATATATATATATATATATATATATATATATATAATATATACATATATATATATATATATATATATATATATATATATATATATATATATATATATATATATATATATATATATATATATATATATATTAATATATACATTAACATTTACAATATAATCCATAAAATATCGAATTATTATGTATACATTACAATATAACCTTTTTTGTAAATAAATACATATACATATACAAATAATACTGTTTAATCAATTGTTTATCATAATTAGTCTAAGGTAAAAAAATCACATGAGGATAATATAGAGAATTTGAGAATGCAAACATATTTGAGAAAAATTAGTTGAAATTTGCTAAGATAAAGTACGCGTTTGTTTTAAAATACTACATAATAAATTATACGCCATGTATAGGTAATTCTCATTCCCATGATTTCAAAATTAATGTTTTGTTTTAACAACTTGTTGAACGAAATATACAAACATATTATTTTATTGTTTTAAAAAAACATTTTACATTCAATATAAAAGTAATGATTTAATCTAGAAAAGAAAAAATTACACGAATATAATATTTACTTATTATAGAATTTTATATTTTGAATTCCAATAACAATGAATAGTTGTAATTAGGTCTAGACATGTTAAGATAGTTATAATGTGTACGGAGAGAAATTGAAGAATACATCATTTAACTTAACTAAATAATAAAAAACGTAAAGGAATAATATATTCTTTATAAAAAAAGCTTATATTATTCCTATAATATAATATGCATACAATTTCTTAATTTTGTTAGTTTTATTTTAAAAAAGAATGATTAAATAGTTTTCTGTTGAAGAATTTATTCGCAACTCGACACTTTGTTTTGTTTATTATTTGTTTTGAGGTTGGAGCACTACCAACTCTTTTGCTATTTCTACTTTATCTGTTGTAGATTGCTACATGACAGTCGTTGTATTGTTACATGATAGCCTATAGTACTGACATAAATGATATCTTGATTCAAGATACTTAAATATCATTACTAAACTTGAATGTCGTTTAACATTAAGAAGTGTATGATCTCACTCTTGAAACTCATTCTGTCATGTCCTTTAAACTCAAACATCAGATGATGGTTTTGAACTAATGGTAACTATTGATATTGAGCCCAATAGAAGATAATACTGTTCCGCGGATGAAGTCAGTTAAATTTCTACCGTTGACATTTAATCCAACCACTCAAATCTACATGTGTTTGTATATCTTTTGAATGATTCTTAGCAAAATAATGTAAGGCAGTGAGGTATAACTTTCAGGTTATGATACGTGTTTTGGTTAGTCAAAATAGTCAAAATAAAGTTAAATCTACAAATTTATTACATCTTAACACCATTACCAATCCCAAACAAATTTTAAATAGATTTATAAATTCAAAAATTATAAAATTAAAGAATAAATGTCTTTTTTTGACGGCTTTTATAGGCCATTACTGGCCCGTACTGTGTCAACAATCTGACTCAACGGTTTCGATCACGAGCCAGCTCTCTATACTTTTGCAAGCAACCAGAAGATGCCAGATCGTTCTCTACGCCGTGGAGCCATCGACAGCGACCTCTTCATCTACCGAAAGTCGGCTCTACCTTCAAAGATCGTGGTTCTTTGATTTCAATGCACGATATCAGGAATTTGCATTAAATTCCTGATCTCGTGATTGAAACGAACTCGGTATGTCCCATCAACGTCGCATTTTATGCCATATATCATACGCATGATTCTTCTTTCGAATGTTAGAAGCCATCTTTCGTACTCATCCGTCAAGGTCCAACTCTCACATCCATAGATGACAACGAGCCTGATCAACACTCTGTACAGTTTCAGCTTATCCGTATTTGCCAGATATTTTGATTTTACACCGGCATATAGAGGATATAAAGCCCGATTACCAGCAGCAAGGCGAACTTTGATATCGTCTCCAACACTATTATCGTAAGTAATGAGAGATCTAAGATACTTGAATCTCATCACAAGTTGATTAAGATATTGTCAAGCGTGTAACTACCATTACTGAAATTATTTGCGTCTTGGTCTCGTAAACCAAAGAACATATATTTGGTTTTGGACGCGTTGATTTTGAGACCAACGGAAGCTAAAAACTGTTCTAGTGGATGAAGTCAGGCGCGGTCCGTCATAATGGGCAAGGTGGGCAGTGCCCACCTTATCCATTTACTAGACTTCTATCAAGATCAAACAAATTATAGTTTAAGAATCGTTTACCATAGATTCACAAGATTTGTTTTAAATTTACGCGCATATTGTTTGTAACCTGTTCAAAAAATCATGTTAAAACGTTCTAAAGTAAAATATTCGTAATACATGCATATATATCTAATACACACATATACGAGTACATAAAGTAAAATGCAAAAAATGGTTCATTTCATCTCTATTTCTCTCAAAAATATACATACATATGCATTTCCTCTTCTATTTGCATTTTATATTTGGATTTTGTCTATAAACTCTCATTAGGCAAATCGCAAAGTGCTACATATTTGAGTATTAATATGAATTATTTCTCTCTCAGCTTTACGATTTTATTAAACCAAATACCATGGTAATATCGTCTCTCAGTTTGGTTTTATACAAGAATAGTGGGCAAATGACGTAAATCACTCGCTGGTATAATTTTATCTCTCTCCTTTTTAACATAGGAATTAATTTTAAGGTGAGATGAAATAGAAAAAATGTTTTTTGATTTGGTTTATGTGTTGACTTTTGCTGTTTTTAAATAATACTAGATTCCCTCAACTTACGTGATTTTATATAATTATTGATTTTCAATATGATATCGGTTAGTAGTTAAAATTTGTGGCAGTTGCGAACTGACCTTATGTGGCCATAATGAAAAAACTGATTCAGATCGACCGGAAGTGTTCAGAGCCATATTCGAATCATTCTGCAGAAATTAGGTTACTTTAAAAGCATATTATGCTACTACTCCAATTTTTAACGAAACTTTCAAGCACATTCAAAATGATATTCTCAAATGTATCAATACCGTATATAACGACTTCGTTTATGCAGAAATTCAAGATATTCTTTACATTTCCATTCAAGCAGAAACTACTGATGTCTCAAACAAAAGCTAATTTATCTTTATATTTTGATTAGTTTCTAAAGAACGTATTTAAACAGGAGAAGTCGTCTTAAGATTTATTTCTTTCGTAGAAATCCAAGATCGTTCAGCTAATGGATAAAGTGTACAAATAGAATATTACCAGTGACAAAAATACTGCTCAAACTTACGACGGTGTTACAGTTATGAGTGGAAATAAAGGTGGAGTGCAAATCATATTAAAACAGGATTTTCCTAACGTATATTTTGTCTACTGTTATGTTTCAAATTTAGTCCCTCAGGCCGTGTGCGCCAAACAAATATCAGAACTGCGTATTTTTTGCCAATTTATATGGGATATCATCAAAAAATAAGTAAGTTATTGCAAATTTGTGACAAAAAGCTACCATGACCAAATATCATCTCGGGAATTTCCGGTCGTACAATTAACGTAGTGTATGAAAAAGTGCAAGAGATAAAAAAATTGCATGGCAACCATTCAGAACGGCACAACTTCGGATACAAGAACGATTCGCGAAGCGTGTGGTTTTATTTTATTATTAAAAGATTTAAAGTTAATTACGTTTGAAAGATTTTTTTCTCATGAAACAATTAAATTTATTTTAAAAGAAGCGTATGACGTAATACGAGAGCTTGTTAACGATAGGTTTAGCAACGCAGAATAGTAATCAGTACTTTTAGATTGCACAAAGATTAAGCTTTATGCTTTAAACTTTTCTTACCAGCTGCTAAATACAATAGCCATTTTATATCCATTTTAAGATAAAGCACTCTTGAAATCTAAACTACAGGTAGTTTATCAACAAACAATGATTTTTCAGCCCGCAAAACTATTTATAATAACAATTTAGAAAAAATACTCGAAGAAGTTATTCGCCTTTCGATAATAATAATAACCATACCGATATCGACCGCAGTATCAAAACGATGTTTTTTAAACGCTGAAAACTGTAAAATCTTATTAAAGAAGCACAATGAGGGACCTTTGATTGAAGAAATTAGCAGTATTTATATTCAATTAAAGAACTCTGATCAATGAAATAGACAATTTTAATGGCAGAGTTCTGTATCGATAACACTTGTATTTTTAATTTATTTTTTCATGAAGTTTTATATAATTTTGCCCACCCATGTTTGAAACCTACGGACCGCTACTGGATGAAGTATCTCTTTCACTCCGTTGCCATTTAATCAATCACACAGATATCATCTGCATACGCAAAAAGTTGATTAAGATATTGTCTTGAGGTGTTTCACTTTTACCAAGGATGTATTCCAACATGCGAGATAAAAAAGTATCGGGGACAGCGCATCTCCTTTTCGAACACCAGAAGTAATTGCAAAAGTTCTCGATAGCCTGTTCTCAACTTTAACATAACATTACGACGGCGTAACTGCGTCATTTTACACAGATATACGTATTTGTTTGGTATTCCTAAATATTCAAACGCATTCCATAGCCTCTTTCGATTGATCGAACCATAGGCTTGCTTGAAATCTAGGAATACCTGGTGTACATCGCAAGTTGTTTCGTAATATTTGGAAAGAATCATCCATAGTGAAAAAACTTGATCAGTGACTGACCGATTTCTAATTTCCTCCGCAAGAGGAGTAATTCTTTCCAAGATAATGAATGTATGACAGTAACTTCTATATGCTGTGCAAAGGAGAGCTATACCGCAATAATGCTGGTACTTCAAGCGATCACCCTTCTTGAATATAGGACATAACGCGGCCACTTTCCATTCTTCAAGCATAACTTCATTTTGCCATATCAAGGTCGAACAAGGTCGAAAAGACAGTTACACAAAGTTAGCCCTCCGAATATCAAGAGCTTTGAATTAATGCAATCAACTCCTGGTGAACAATTTTTCTTTAATCTCTGTATGGCTATGGTGAATTCCTCATAGGATGGGTCCTCAATGGACATCTCTGGGGTTTGTATAGCTTCTGATACATGTGGAACATTAAGTAGGACAGAAAAATGTTCACGCCATGTATCGAGTACCTCATTGACGTTAACACGGTTTTCATCCTGGTCCCGAATGGCAGTTGACCGAGATCTTAAGGTATGGTACGATTCGGTAATTCCTCTACAGAAACCACGCGAATTGTGTTCATTGCTAAGTTGTTGTACTCTTAAGACGTTATCCTTCCACCATTCGCGCTTCTTCTGTCTACAAATGCGTTAAGCTGTCTTTCTAGCAAACACTTTTTTATTTCCTCTCGCAACTGTAAATCGTGTCTGCGCTTCATTATAGGCTATATTTCCTTGCTCCACATCCTCATTAAACCAATCATTTTGGTCTTAGTTTTTACTATGCTGAGAATGTCCTTCCTGACTTGTACGCAAATTTCCATCGTAGCTTTGCCGTGACCAGATAATGGTCACTGCCTATGAATTTTGTTGACTACCGATAAGATCTCAGGTCTTTGACAACCCACGCCTTTCACGCCCTTTAGAAATCAACACATGATCAATTTGGCTACGGAATGTTTTACGTAGATGCGTCCATGTTTCCAAATGGATGTTTTTATGTTATGTACTCTTGTCTAAGTTAGGAAAGAATGTACTTGCCACTTTTTAATCATGAGCAATTTCAAAGTACACCATTTTTTCTCCATTACCGGTCGCAGTTTCGTGTCGGGAGTACGGACCTATATTTTCGCATAATTCGGTCTGATTTCTACCAACTCTAGAATTAAAGTCTAGAGACACATGGTCTGCACTCTTAGGCATCGAGTTTCTTGGAGCGCTACGAGTTCCAGCCGATACTCTTTGATACATGTGATAAGGCCGTCAAACGCGTCAGATTTAATGACTATACTTGTTCCACGTGCCAATCCCCAATATCGTTTCCGGGTACTTAAGCGGGGCGTCATTTTTGTTTTGGCGGTATCCGATTTGTTTTTGTGTGTTGACATTTTTAACAATTATGGTTTTTACTGGATACTGTGGTGGTATATTCTATGGGTCTCATGTTTCGTTCGTAATATTTAAGAAACCCACCCACAGGGCATAAATGTGATTAAACCTTTCTTTTTATTTTCCTCTTTGACGTTTAGTTTTTTTGTAACTGTGCAAATGACAGGAGATTTATAACAAGAAAATCGGATTTTGCAAAATGCTCCCAAAACAAAAAAGAGAAGAAAATACGACAACGTATTTGGAGGATTTTTTAAAATTTAAAAATTAATCATTATACTAATTTATTCGTTATACTAATACCAGGATTATGTATAGTTATAACTAGTTTGGTCTAACTGAAAAAATTCTATGCTTCCATAGACTTTTAAACAGACTGTCGTTTAATGCTAAAGATATGAAGTTATCGACTGTCACCAGCTCCGGATTTTTATATTTTATTTCCAATTTGATAAGTAAGACGAGCAGATCAGACTAGACGACATCGCATGTAAAAACCTTCTTTGAAAGGTTATTTTGCCATAAGTGCAATTTAAAATATAGAATTTCAACTCGGAAAGTAAAAGAATTTGTTCACGCTTTAATTTTCGAAATTGATGTAGCTAAGCTATTCGAATGTTTCTTTGCTGAGAATAATAAAATCTAGAGTCTATAAATAAACAATCTTGTTTTAGGACCAACTATTAAAATTAAATAAAAAGTTAGAAAAGGAGTTGGAGTCATTGGGAACTTATTAGAGTTAGAGTCTTACTTTTTTAACCTATCTATTAAAATACCCTTAGTTTTTATTCAACCATAAGATTATTATGTTTCTTATAAAAAAGTTTGTGGTTTTGTTTAATTTTTTCACAAGTCATTTATTGTTTTATTTATAACAATCGACCAACTCATTTAATTTTAAATTTGATATGTGGTTAATTTATTTACATACGAGTATTATACGATAAGAAATTTTGTAGTTAAATTTTCAAATGATTTTTAGGACGGTTGATAAATAAATTAAATCACGAATTATACTTGAACAATACGACAATATTAAGTTAAGCGGATTAAAAAATCAAAAATTTAGAAAAATATTAACAATAACCGATTTTTTTTCGAAAATATTACTTCAGTTGAAACAAATAAAAATATATCGACGATCACTACAGACTCATAATCGGTGTTTTTTTAGTATATTTATTTAAGAAAAACTGATAAGTAATTTGTTTTTAGATTTAATTTGTTACATTTCATTACTAAACTAACTATAGTTTTTCATGGAAAATATTAATTTTATAAAATAAAACACTATATTCGAATGTATGTCTTATACTGAAATTCAAATATTAAATTTGGTATAACTACATAATAGAGTATATACTGATACACATAATGAAGTATTTTAAAAAGTTTTGGTGATACTATGCAAAGCAAAACGAACACAGAACGCTAATGATAAAAATATTTTTTATAAGAAACGTGTTTTGTTTGTTTGCATTACGATAATATAATTGTTTAAAAATATTTATAATATTAAGACACAAGGTTTCTTTAAACGTAACATTGGTACCTGTCTTAATGACTGAAAATAAAATGAAAATACATAACTAAAAAATCAAATATTTACAATTATATTCAATTGATTTTATTTTCAAAAAACAGTTACTTTAATCTTAACTGTCAAAAATAAATCTGTTGAGAGTAAAAATCCAATTAAATCAAGAATATGTATCACTTAAATAGAGAACTTATACATAGAGAATTTATGGATTTTAGTATAGTTCACATGTAACTTCAGTGGGATTTGAGTATACGATTAATGAAATGTATAGCAAATCTCTGGTGAATTGAAACGCTTGGAAAACTTATTTTCCAACAAATGGTGCTGTTTTTGGTTGTTTAAAACTGATTTGATGCAACTTACTTGAGACGAAGTTGATTTTAGTTTTCAAAACAAATTATGAATTTTATTAAAGAACCTGGTGTTTTGTAGCTATTCCCTCTAAAATATAATATATATATATATATATATATATATATATATATATATATATATATATATATACAAATATATATATATATTATATATATATATATATATATATATATATATATATATATATATATATATATATATAAATATACAAATATATATATATATATATATATATATATACATATATATATATATATATATATATATATATATATATATATATATATATATATGTATATATATATATACAAATATATATAAATATATATATATATATATATATATATATATATATATATATATATATATATATATATATATATATATATATAATCTATGGCTTAGAGGACGTAAACGGCCCTTAATACCGCGTCTCAACTGAGACCTTATGAACCATTTTAATGATTGGTGCACATTGTATGTGGTCAGCCCAACGAATGTTTTTACACACAATCGCGTTTTTATGTCGTCCGGTTGCATGTTAAATGTTGGTCAACGGCGGGAATCGAACTCGAGACCGCGGCGTGATGAGAAACTCTCTTAACCATTAAGCTACATCCGGCGACATGAATTCATATTATGAATTTTTTTAAATTTTAAAAATATATAAATAATATCTCTCTCGTCATCTCCATTATAGCATGTTTTAAAATGTTTGTCAATCATTGTTACATGCAATAGACAGCAGATGATGACTGTTTTTATCTATCGTTATTTTCATTTAAGGTAAACTAAACTGTATCTGTATTTACATAATTCACTGATACTGCTTAAAAAAAGTAGCATTAACATTATAATTCTAAAAATGGGAGATAAATTAAATACATAACCTGTTTATGGCCAAATATTATCACAGTTAAATTCTTGCCACGCAATTGTTTATCGTCATACTTAAGCACATGTTATAGAAAAATCAATAATGATTTCGTTTTTGAAGGAAGGAAGGAATGGAAAAAAAATCTTAAAGATGATATAAAACGAACAACTTTTTATCAAATCCAATTTATCAAATCAATCTAAACATCTAAATCGATCATCAATCTAAATCGATTGTGTGAGTTAACATTGGAATGTTAAATATATTTTTATTTTTTATCGATAAGTGAAGTGAACATTTAATGGTTTTATCTTATCAGAGGACTGAGAAATGAAGAATTACAACTATCATCGAAAAATTATAATTTTTTCTCTACTATAGCTTAAGCTCGGTTTTAATTAAATGACTTGTGCAAATGCAGACAATTAAAACGGGATGCACTAACCAGTGTTGAATAATTCGATTAAATTCGGTGATTTAAAGTAGATTAAATCGCTTTGATTGTCAATCAAAATATCAAAAATATATAAAAATGTTATAATATATGATATAATATATGTATTATATATTATATATAAAATAATATTGACGACAGTGAAATTGGTGAAAAGCGATATAAGATTTATTGTTTTAGATTGCGATAAAAAATTGTGATCTTTACAGTTGCAGAATTTTTAATAAAATTAATTTTAAACTCTCAAAGATTTACGTTGAAATGGAATTTATGTAAATTGAAATTTAATTAACAAATTCCTTTTTACCTAATACAATATTAAATGGTATATGCTAGATAGTAAAATAATAAGAGACGGTTTGTCGCACTCTTATAAAAGTACTTTAAGTTTAGTATTGCAGGCAAAAGTAGTCTGAAAAACTAAACCTATTGTCACAACTGTGTTTATGTCATACTTTAAATGGCTAAACAGGCACCTTCAACGCATCTTTATATTATATAACGAGTACCTTAAACGTAAACATGTTTGTATCAACAACCATGGTTGCGAAAATTTTCTTATAGAAGATTCATCCATATAACCGATTTAATCATAAATAAATAATTGGTTATCTAGTTTTCAACTGGTTTTTGATGAAATTTGATTTGAAAATTTGTTTAACTTTTCGATTATTGTCTTAACCTTTCTAACATGGTGTAATCTTACTGAAAAATGAGTAAAAATGAGGAATTATAACAACAGTCAAAACTTACTATTTATATTTTTATAGAACCAAAAGCTAAAAAAACGTTAACTTTGTCACATGAGAGGTGTAACCATTACCTACAAAACCTATACCAAGAGGTTCTTGGCAATGAAAATCTAGTAAGACTATAACGAACGTTTGACTAATAGAATTCAGTCAAATAAAAATACCCTTATAATATTTTAATTTTTTAGAATATTCCTTATAATGGAATTTCTTTATTTTATTTTATAAATAATTATTTCGGCAAATACATATATTGCCATCTTCAGTATATTTATTCACTCTGAATAAATATACTGAAGATGGCAATATATTTGCCGAAAACTTATTTATAAAATAAAATAACGAAATTTCACTATAAGGAATATTCTAAAAAATCAAAATATTATAAGAATATTTTTATTTTATTGAATTAAAAAGTGGAATAAGACACACAAAGGAAAAACTGAAATGAATTTCCATTATCTAATAGAATTAGTTTCTAACGTTGTCACATGAGAGGTTTACCCATTGCTTACAAAACCTAACGTTTCATATTGAGAATGACTATGATTTCTGATGGATGGGTCTAAATGTAGTTTTCGGTTTTGTTTGGTTTCTTTTAAGTTTAAAATTATGTTCTTCAGCTCTTATTACAATTGTTTCTATGAAGCGGAGGGCTATTTTCTTTCATTGTTCAAAATTTGAATGGACGTGATGTTTGTGAACAAGCTTACGAATAGAATGAGGTTGCTATACCGGTGGTTTTAAACTAGAATTTTGTTTTGTTTTCACTGTAAAACGTTAACAAGCCCAGATGTTTTGAAAACAGGTGGTCGCTTTGATCAGTTTTTGGTTGAATCTTAGTAATATATAATAGAACTCTACTTTTGTGCATACTCTGCTAGAGTGTTTGTTATGGAATATCAAAATAATCATGAGATGAGGTATGTAAAGTAAAATGGAATGCTTGTTTAGGTTGGCTTACTATAACTTGTCTTTTGGATCATCTTTGTATGTTTATATTTATATATAAATGTGATGTCGAATTGTTATAAATACGTATTGCTATTCGCGTTGGATCTTGGATGGTATGATCGTTGGGTACGTATATCGTTTTATACAGTAGGTGAGAACATCGGTGTGAAAGCCATAAGAAAAGCGCTCCAATGTGTTTTTTCTTGAGGAATATTTTATACCGGGAATACATATAGTGAAGCGCAACATTTCAAATTAACAAGAACTGGTGGGACTGACAAACTAAAATTTATATGATATGTATAAAAGTGTTGATTGAATTAACGGTATGTTTATTAATGTTGATGGCTTTAAGGAGCTCTATGTAAACTTTTTTGCTAGCAGCAATTACAGGCCTACATACTGTCGGATTGTGGTGGGCATTTAATTGAAAATTAGTGTCTTCATTGAGGTATAAAAGGTTCAAAATATGATATATTATAACCTACAGTAGAATTCGCTTATGATGAACGGCCAAAGGACAAATATTTTAGTTTATTACAAACGTTTGTTTATTTTAATCAATAATATTTGGTAATAATGAACGGCGTTCATTATAACTATTTAATTCTAGTATTGAATGCATATTTATATAACATAATGTTGATTAATTGTTACATAGATAATAAGTTATCTTCAGATCTTTTTAAAAATCTGTCACTTTAGACTGTTTTAAATTGGATGCTTAAATGTATCTAAACGATTTTCAATTGAGTGTTATTTTTGTAATTTTTACAATTAATTTTTTCTTCACTTAACCTTATGCTAACCTAATTATTTGTATGGAGTCTTGAATATACTTTTGATTGATTGTTTATTTTCTTCCGAAAGTAGATTGTCAGAATCTATGACTTGGCGAATGTCCTTTAAAATGTTATCATTTTTCGTTTCGTCAGATTTAAATATGTTTCCATCAAAACATACTATTCGACTGCGATATCACATACGATTGTCTATAGCCGCGAATTGTTCCATAAAAATTGCAGTGGGTCATCGGTTATATCTTCAATTTCTTGTTCATTATTCTTTTCATTAAACAATTATTAAACAATTTTTTATGTTTTCAACTTTTACTTTATCCCAGGATCGTCTAACAAAATAAAATGCATTTCAAAGATCTATTCTTTGGAGGGTTGTTGATACTATGTGTTTTTCGTTTTCCAAATCTGAAATCAACTTTCGGACAGTAAATAATCGATAATAGCCTTTAAAAATTTTAATTACAATTACTGAGGCTGCAATACTGCTGTGGTATTTGATGATAGGAATATTAACTTACAAGAGCGTAAGTTTAGCACAGGTTTTCGATTTTTTTTTTTATAAATAAGCGGTAGCGTCTTCATATTTTTAAAACACCGTGATTTTGCGCTTTTGCCTATATCACTAACAGAAGCTTCTTTTTTCATAATATCGACGTTCATTATAATCGAATATATTTGCACTACATTGGATGTATTGGAACGTATTTGTCGTTCATTATAAGCTTATAAACGAAGTTCATTATATGTAATGTAAGTTCATTATATATGCGGAAATAAAAGAAACTAATATTGAGTATGGCTCCAAAATTGTGTAAAAAGTGCCAGACTGTAGTTACAGGAAGTCGTACTAATCCTGGGATTTGTTGTGAAGGCTCCTGCCATGGGAACTTTCATATAGCTTGCGTAAATATTCCTGAGAATCTTTTGGAACACATACGTAACAAATCAGCAGCTTGGTTTTGTAGTTCTTGTAAAGGAACAAAACGCCGCTCCATCATGGATGACGAAGATAATTTAATTAATAAAACAAATTTGGACAATTCATCTAGTGCTCCTCAAATTCTAAAAATTTTAAGTGAGCTACAACCTAGCATAATTAATGTGGAAAACTCTCAAAAATCTAACACATTTGATGTTTTATCTAACACAATTGATGAGTTTAAGCAACAACTGCAACAAATGTTTAAAGAAACTCTAATGCTGAAGAGGAAAATTACTGATCTTGAATCAAAACAAATAATTCAAGAATTTAAAATCAACAAAAGAAGCACTTTTGGATAAAGATCATCAAAACAATATTAAAAATGATCTAGTGATTACTGGTTTATCATTTAATTTACAATTAAAAGATAAAATGGTCAACAGTGTATTAAAAGTTCTTGATGTGAAAACAACAAATAATGCCGTCCAATCATCTTTCTTCGTGAACACAAATATTCAACATCGTACGAATAAATTAATGAAACCAATGTTAATAATTAAAACTAATTGTATTGATGCGAAGAACAAAATTTTATTAAACCACAAATAATTACTAAAGATAGCCAAACTATATGGAGAAATCATGTATACTAGACTAAAATAAGGGGAAATAATTGTACCCTGGATGAAAAGGCTATAATTAAATTTTATTGTCTCTTTCATTCCTGTAGCATTGGTATTACGATAAATAGATGTTTGAATATAAATTTTGTATAAAATATGATGAACTCATTTACTGTCCTGAATGAAACTAATCGCAGTGGCATGAAACATTTATTTGATTTCATGTATGTATTTGAATTTAGTTTTTTTAGATTTGATTGAATTTTATTTATCGTAATATCAATGCTAAAGGGATGAAAGAGAAAATAAAATTCAAATATAGCCTTTTCTTCCAGGGTACAATTAATTCCCCTTATTTCAGTCTAGTATACATGATTTCTCCATATAGTTTGGCTATCTGTAGTAGTTAATTGTGATTAAACTATAAAACTCAAACACAAAACAAAAATTTCCTCAGAACAACTGAGCTTGATATTGAATGGCATAAACCACACATTGCACAAAACATTCATATAATGAATCGCTTATCACCGCTTCAAACAAAACTATATGCTGAAGCTAAAATATTGAAAAACAAACATAAACTGAAATATCTATGGTATAAGGACGGCAGCATTTTTCTAAAGAAAGTTGATAACTCGCCTGTGTACCGCATTGAATCTCTAAATGATATAATCTATACTGAACGTACATTTCGGGAAGCATCTTTTAGTTCAATTGATGATGTGGAAAATGGATCAAACTATGAAATTATCAGCTCAGTTTTAACTACATGTAATTAAATCAATAATTTTAGTTTTAATATTTTTATATATATTTTATCTTTTAAATTACTTAAATATTTTAACTTCCAATTTATTATTATTTTGTTTCCAATTTATTTTATTTTCTAATGAATATTTTCAGTGTTTACTGTTTAGTTCCAATTATTTTATTAACAATTTCTATGTCAATGTTTCAGATTTTTTATTTTTTTTTTTAGTTTTTAACTGGTCTTATTATTTTAGATTTTTGAAAATATTTTGTATTTGGACTATATTTATGCGAATAGTAATTTTATGGTTAATTTCATTTAGATTGATATATTATATTTTTTTAATGGTAAATTATAATTTCATTTTATTCTTGTTTTATCATTTAATATTGCTAATTTATTTAATTAGTATTTTCGGTATTTTAATTTTCTTTTACGAGTATGAGTAACAATTTTCCAAACATTCTTAAAAAGAACTGTAATAATGATTATTTTGAAAATGTTGATGAATTTAAGATGAATTGCCACTCTTATTTTAGGAATGTAAATAATGAACAATTAAAAATTCTACAAATAAACATTTTCGGAATGAACGATATTACCAAATTTGATAGTATTTTGGAATTTATTGATAATTTACAATCTGATGTGCATATCGTAATTATTTCGGGAACTTTTACTCAAAGTCATAATAAAATAGCATATAATATTAATAATTATTGTAATATATTCTCTTGTAGAGATGATAGGGTTGGTGGTGGGCTGGTTATATATATTAGGAATGATTTTAAGTATAAATTACTTAAACAAGATTATACTAAAGACCCGTTTCAATTTATTCAAATAGAACTTGTTAAGTTTGGAAAAACAAAAATATGCGTAATTTATCGGCCACCTTCTATAATTGCATCTGATATATTTTTTTTTGATTTTTTGGAAGATTTGTTTTCGAGTGGTAACCATCAGTCTGATAATATTTTAATAGGAGATATTAATATTCCAACAAATAAAACTTATAATCATGTAACTGAGTATAAAAATCTACTTATGAGTTTTGGTATGATAGCTACGAACACAAATATTACTCGCTTTGCTAGTGGCAATATTCTAGATCATGTTGTATGCAGTTTTTTAAATATTAAACATGTGGCTACTTCAACCATATATCACAACATCAGTGATCATAATTATGTTTATTCAAATTTTAGTTTTGCGTCGAAATATGTTAAAAAAAAATTTGATAAAAAAAGAATTGACTACGATAAAATAAATGAAAAATTTAATGAATTTCTATTTTCAACTTCATTTAATGTTCAAGACCCTAACAGAACTGTTGAACAAATTATTAAAAATTATAATGAGTTAGTTGAAAATATAGTAAAACTGAAAGTATTGAAATTAAAATAAAAAATAAGTTATGCCCATGGATTACTTATGATATTTGGCAAACGTTATTATATTATATTATTATATTACATTTCATTATATATTATTACATAGTATTATATTTTAGTATATTATATAGTCTGTTCTTGTTTCTCCGTTATATATTATGGTATATAACGTTTTGTCTTTGTATTCTATATACATCATTTTCATATCCACATCACAATATTCCGTTGGAAACGATCGCATGCGATATGTCTTTCGTTCTGTCTCGTTTAGTTACCTCATTCCCCATCCCATAATCCGCTCTTCATATAGAACGCTATATATTCCCCTTTTTTTTTAACAATTTTTAATATTTTGTTTTATGTATGTATCAAAGCATACAGTAAAAGAGATTTTGGAGATTTAAATTTAACGCGATCACTGCCATTGTGCGATCGTTGTAATGGCAACTATATGTACATTCAATGTAATTGGCGACTTACATTTTATTTTTATATACGTTGGTATTGTGTATTGTGTGTGTTGTATATACATCATTATTTGATGTTGAAAACGCAAATACATACATTACAGTCTACATTTGAACGTCCTATGTATTAATATTATGTATATAACATATTTTTCGTTTCGTCCATCAAAATGCTTATCCTTCTCTTTCCTGGTTAGAGAATTTTTGTTTGTTTTATTTTATATTTTGTGCAGGTGTTCACTTGCACGGGAAAAAAAGAACAAAAAACTTTTTTAAATATATATATACAAGTATCCATCGTTTAACGCGGTACTTATACAATGCGTTTTCGATATAACGCGATTTGAAATAAAAATCTGTTTCAGTACAACGCGAAATTTCTACTTTTATAGCGCGAAGCTATTTAACGCCCAGACCACTTTTCATGAGATATAATGTTTGAAGACAGTGAAACAGATCAGTCCTGATCCTGAACAACTGAACAACAAAATGAAGTTTGTTAATTAACTTTTAATTTTTTCCGTTTATTTTTAAATATTATAATACACATGTTAGTATGTACATACATTTATATCGGTAATTACAGCAAAACCTTCCATATTGATGGATTTGCTATTCAAAAGTTTTTGAAATGATGCTTTCATATTTGTATCTTATATCAAATTTGAACTAAGATTATATCTATAAGACTATTGAGGTTTAATGTAGTGCCATGTATATAAATGGTAGAAAGGACTGAAGATTGTTTTAATACGATCTACGATCACTACCACTGTACGATCAATATATTGACGATAATATATATGATCAGTAAAATTACCTATTTGGTGGCGAGATTTGAATTGGCTAAAATGTTGAAGTTCGATTTAGCAGATGCTTGTTCATATATTTGGAAAGTCGTGTTCTAAGGGAACGGTTAATATTCCTCTTTATTTTGTCAATAAAGTTCACAATGCTCTTGGGTATATACTTGATATGTACCATGGTATGTTGTACTCTTAAATAACTTTTCTGTTTATTTCCATGGAAAATACTAAATTATTTAAATAATTTTGTTTTCTTTATTCATATAAGATTTCTTGAGTGACATTCTTAACATTAGATGGGGATCACTTGACCGGTGGTCTTGACCAGAAAGTTTATTTTACTTTAATAAGCAGCTTCTTTTTGCTGTATAATAATTCTATTACAAACTATTAAACTTTCTGAAACGGACGGCAACTTTGGTGATTTCTTTCATTGGATTGTAGTGTGTTATACAAGAATTCTACTATTGTTTGTTGGTAAATCTTAAAACGGACATAAAGATAGAATGTGTGGAATGGAATGATCGATCAGGTTAGCTAAATATGACCGCACTAAACTATTTATTTATTTAAATAGTTTCCCTTACAAACGAATTGACAATGTATTAGATCATCATACTGTATATAGAAATGTTGTCGGGTCATCGCGGAATTTATACTCCCCACGCGTTAGATGGTGATGGATTGGGAATTATAGGGACACATCTTTAAATACAGCATATGATGAGATGACCCAAAGACGTTTTTTAAAGTACTCCAGTTTTAACTGTCGAGGAGATACGAATACGTATGATGAATATAGAATGGGCCTTACCTATCCAACTAACAATAATAACAAACTCAATCGCTATGTGAAAATGATTATACTAACAACATATTATAATTCACTAATACATAATGTAGTTAGCAATGACTAGTGCAGTGTATTATCACCTTAGTCGTTTCTGTGATTGTTTCCTTTTCCTAAACCTTATATGTTGGGATGCAAGCAGGGACTGGGCTCGCATAATTTTGTAGTATAAATTCTCAGATATCTATTTGGAACTCTGCTGAATATACTCCAGGATTATGGTAACAATCTCAGAATCACCGTAACTGGTTGGCTTGTACTTCCCCTATCAAATCATGACACAGCCTTGTTATATGATACAACAAATCCTAGCTCCATAATTACTAATATCAAACATGATATGGGTATACTGCTTGAATATTTTAAATCGAATGTGAAATCACTTAATATTTCAAATGTTAATCACCTAAATTTATGGTATTTACTCGTCATACAAACAGATTAACACATTTCCAACATTAACTGTTGATGGAGTTACTATTGAAAGAGTGAACTCATTTAAATATTTAGGTTTTACATTTGATGCTCACATGCAGTGGCAGGATCATATTGATATTACCAGTAATAAAATTGCCCCTTTTGGGTTACTCAGAAAATTATCATTTTTTGTTCCAACCCGTATTTTGTTAATAATTTATTTTGCATATATTCATTCGAGATTAAACTATTCGGTTCTTGTATATGGCACTGCCTCTGCAACTAAGTTAAAAAACTGTAAGTAATGCAAAATAAAAGTCTTAAAGCAGTATTTAAACTGCCAAGTCTATTTTCAACCAGGGAATTATATGCAAAACTGAACCACTTAGTTTTTCCCATTACTGCTTTACATGAGTGCCAACTAGTTTTATTTATGTATAAAACTTTAAAAGTATTTCTTATTTTATCAAATCTTGAATTTAGTTTTATTGATCATAATTATGAAACTCGAAACTGTAATAAATTAAATATACAACATATTAATACTGAATATGGTAGAAAATCTATTGCTTTTATTGGACCTTATTTTTATAATCATTTACCTGATTATATCAAAGAATCTGAAACATTCTTAAAATTTAAAAAAATAATTAAAATATATTTTAAATCACAAATAGAATTATATTTATAAAGAATTGGAAAATAAATAATATATTATTTTAATTGTTATATTAATGTTAATTGTTATTTCTTAATATTTATATGTTAATATTTTGTATATTTGCAACTCAAAATACCCTTTAAGGGACAGTAAATCCACCGGGTAGTTTGAAGTTGCACGATAAAAATAAAATAAAATAAATAAATAAATAAATAAGTAAGGAGAATAAAATTACTTTTTTAAATTGAAAGGAATCAAAAACTTGTTCATAATCACCATGTGTTGATTAATTATTGGATTTTTAGTACAAAAATGTTACTTTATAGCAAGAAATACGTTTAATCTGTAATGTTTTGTGTGATTTACGGGAACGATTTATAATAATAAACAATTTTAGGACATAAACCTTACTCGAGCACTGCATCTTTAAATGATCTTTAGCAAAATTATATTATACATTGAATAGTAAAATTAGTTTTTGATTTTAGGTAGACCATAGTAGTAGTAGGTTTATGATTCATAATTTTAATAAGTTATTTTGGTATCGATTTTTTATATTGGAAATATATTTATCTAAATAGTTTTTAATTTATAATAGAATTATTTCGGATTTTTAGGTCGCTAAATAATGGTGAACAATGCATTTATGCAATAGTTTGCATTAATGCATTTGTTTTAGAATGATCTAGAAATGTCCGTGTTTGGAAAGAAAATGATTACTGCAAAGTTAAGCAAATTTCGGTATACTAATAATTTTAAGTACAAATAATATTTATTAGATTTGTAACACAACAAATACATCCAAGAACTAGATTATATATGTATATATATATATATATATATATATATATATATATATATATATATATATATATATATATATATATATATATATATATATATATATATATATATATATATATATTGTTACGCTTGCGTTACGCCTTCCAAAAACAGGATAGTGTTAATTAGCGAATGAAAAAAGATTTTTTTTCTTTTCGTTACTTACAATTTCTTAAAAAATTTATTAAAATTGATTTTTAACAGTAAAATTACTTTTACCGTAAATCAAATATAATGATTCAGCTTCAACACCACCAGAACCTCGATTTTGGTTGAAAAAAAAAGAGTTGAGAATGTCGACTGTCGTGTTTGCATATACGTATACGATGTATAACATATGTACAATACGTTTGTTAAGCTAAGTTTAAACTCAAAGACTTGGAGATGCAGACAATTAAAAAGGGTTTGCCTCTTATTTGTACATAGACAATTTAACTGAGCTATCTCATTTCATTTGTCAGCTTCTGCGAAAATCGTTGAATGTAAACCAGAGTGCTATATTCTAATTTTTGTATTAGTGTATTGTTAAAATAAAGGAAAAGCTCTATACTATTATTACGCCATAGATACAACAAAATCAGTAATTTATAATTCTCCTGGTTTCTAGTCTTTTTTTCAATCAAAATCAGGGTACAGGATAGAAAACAAAATATTAAACGGATAAGATAATTGTTAATAACTTCTTACCTGGTACATGAAATAACTCATTGTAGATTAGTTGGTTAGTAGAGTTACTGTTATTGTTCGGCTTACCTGAATAAGAATAGAAATAAAAAAAAATTAGCAATTAAGTATATATTACAAGTTTTATAAAAAAGTATTAAGAGTAATTAGAAATTTAGTGTTATAAAATTCTTAGTTAATATCTTTTAAAATATGCCTTAGTGGTAAAAAAAGTTCAAAACTGCTACTGACTTACAAAACTTCACAGATTAAAAATTGTTCATAGATTAAACAACCAATAAAGAAAACAAAAATTAATATTAAACCCAACTAATTCTTCAACGGCTTGCTTCATTTTATAAAGAATAATTCATTTTTAGCTACAACTATAAAATGATTTCTTAATGTTTTGGTAATTATTAGATCGGTAGATCGATAACGGCTCAAACATACCGTTTTTATTCATGTTTTCTATATACATAAAAGTAAGTAGTTTGTTTGGTTTTATTTTCAAATAAAACTTTTTCTAAGGAATTGTTAATAAAATATTTAGTTTAAAATGGATAAATTCCGAACTAAGCCCAATTTATCCTCTGTGGTCGGGGGGAACGCTTAGAATTTCCACCACAGTATCCACTGCTTGTCGTAAGAGGCGACTAAAATGGTTGGATTGTTGGGCTTCACCCACAGCCGTAAAATTTTTTATTTTATTTGTTTTGTTTTTTTCTTTATAATTTTTATTCGTTATTTACGTTCAATTTGTTATTTCGCCCGCGTTCATTTATTTAAATTTTGTAGTTTTGCTTTAATCATTTCAATTTTTATTTTTTGTTGGGACGGTTTTACGCATTTTTGCGCACAAAAATGTTTTTTTTACCATGAGTAGTAAAATTAAAAAATCCCCGAAAAATGCCTCTTCGGATCCTCGTAAAGATAATATTGATAGCCTTACCATCCATTTTGTCAATGTCCGTGGACTCGTGACTAATAAAAATTGCGCACATCAACATCTCGAATCACGCAGGCTCGACATATTAGTGATAACGGAAACAAAAGTATCTCATAACATCTACGAGAACGAATTCTACTTCAAGCGCTACCAGTTCGAACAAGCATTCGAGTTGCAACGTGGAGTGTGTTTATTCATTAAAGACCATATACCGTTCGCTCGACATCAGAAGTACGAAATTTTCTCAAAGACCGCTCAAACTATTGTACTTAAAATATCCCTTCCTAATAAAATCCTTTTTTTAATTAGTTTATATAGATCCCCCAATCAAACGGATTCAGAAACTATGAATTTCTTCGAGATTTTATCAGACAAATGTGATGACATTCGCAATCAACATCCCTACTGCGAATTAATTATGGTTGGTGACTTTAATGCCCACCATAAAGAATGGTTGAATCACCAAAATACGAACTGTGCCGGGCGTCAGACGGAGTGGCTTGCTGTTTCGCATGACCTTACGCAGATTGTTAGTGATTCCACATTTGAATGTCAAAATTCTACAAGCAGTCATATTCTGGATCTTTGTCTTACAACAATTCCACATTCCATAGAAGCGCGTGTCGAGGCTGGAATTGGAAATTCTGAGCACAACCTGATAACAGTAAAAATTTCTGTAGCAACACCACCAGAATTTAGACAGCAGCTAAGGCGTCTATGGCATTTTAACGAGGCTGACAATGATGGGTTACGGTAATTTTTTCAACATTTCCCGTGGGAGAGTCATTGTTTTTATAACAATCAAATAGACGACGCCGTTTCCAATTTCACCGAAACCGTTCTACATGGAATGAGTAAATATATCCCATCATTCTTTTCCAATCCTAATCCTAATTTTAAAATATTTTCAAAAGAAGCCGCCAGACAAAATAAATCTGCTCACAAGAAATATAAGCGCAACGAAATTTCGTTTGACGAATATAAGGCCACACGTAACATCTGTAAAAAAATCTGTGCGAAGGAAGCGATAAGAGCTGACAACAAGAAAGCCGCTAAGGCTTCCGAGTTGAAAATCTTCGATCGCAACTTTTACCAGATGGTCGCATCGGTTGCCAATATTTCTAAAACATCTATTTCAGCAATGAAATGTGCAGACGGTGCTTTGGTGGTGGATCCATATTTGCAGGCCGACTTACTGGCAAACGTCTTCACTTCGAACTCGACCTTAGTTGTCCCCGATGGAGTTACACCTCCGTCAATTCCGTATTGTGGTACCAATATGGATCCTGTCAACATCTCGGAGGAAATTGTTTTCAGGAACCTGAAGACATAAATAACGCCACTGGACCTGACGGAATTCCTGTTCGAATATTGAAGGAGTTTGCCAGTGACTTGGCTCCAATATTAGCTAAAATTTTTCTCCTTTCTAATAAGCAAGGTAAATACCCGAACGCCTGGAAAAGTGCGATGGTGCAACCGGTCCTTTAACGTGGTTGGATAAAACTGACCTTCAAACTACCGGCCAATATCAATTGTGTCAGCCGTGGCTAAAGTTTTTGAGAAATGCATTAACCAACAACTGGTGAATTATCTTGAGATTAATAAAATAATTTCAGGTAAACAATATGGCTTCCGTGAAAGCCGCTCTACAACCGAGCTTTTGACGTATGTTACAAACAAATGGAATCTCGCCCTTGAGCACCATGGAGAAGCCTTTGCAATCGCTTTGGATATATCCAAGGCTTTTGACAAGGTTTGGCATTAGAATCTCATTTGTAAACTTGTGGCATACGGCTTAGATTCGATGACCATCAAGTGGATAAAAAGCTTTCTCAAAGACTGAAAGATCAACGTTCTGCTAAATGGGAGATCATCAACACTCCCCAAATGCCGGAGTCCTTCAGGGAGTGAACCCTATCCACAGTTTTGCCGATGATGCAACATTGCACTCTTCTATTTCATTCGAGGTCGAGCCTACTCGTTCAGAGTTAAACGGTAAACGGCTGGAAGTTGTCACTTCGCTTAATTCCGATTTGAGTACAATATTTGAGTGGGGAGTTAAAAATCAGGTCAAATTTAACGAGAAAAAAACACAAATAAGCACGTTCTCGCGTAAAAGAAGTTGCAACGAATAAGGCCACGTTTTCGTGGGTTGTGACTCATTTCGTCTGCTTGGTGTTCATATTAGTAACAATTTAAAATGGAATGAACACATTATCGCATTAGCCAAATCAGCTTCACGTAAACTCGGGTTCCTCAATAGATGCAGACGGTTTTTTAAATCGCATCAGGTTCCCCAGATATATAAAAACTTTATTAGACCGTGTATAGAATATTGCTCTCAAGTTTGGGGTGGAGCATATGGCACTGCTCTCCAGTTGCTGGATAGAGTTCAGCGGCGTGCCATACGAATAATACGAAACTCCAGACTTACGAAAGATCTAGACAGCCTACAGCACCGCAGAGATGTTGCAGAACTATGCATGTTCTATAGATTAATAAATGGTAAATGTTCTGCAGAATTAAAGGAGAAAATACCACCATTAGTTACACCAGGACGGGTAACACGAGGAACGGTCAATGCGCATAGGTTTACGGTGAATCTGCCGAAACCTCGAACTGAAGGTACAAAGCGCGAATTCATTCATCGAACATCCAGGAAGTGGAATTCGTTATCCGGTTTTCCGTTGGATTATAAAATGCACAAGTTTAAGGCAGCTATCAACCTTTACTTGAAGGACCGCGCGTTGGGTGCAGGAGCTCTGACAGTTACAAGGAGGACTGTTTAAAAGTCCGCCCTGCACCCAATTAAAGCTTAATATAAAAAAAATGACATTATACTTATTAAAAATAAAATAGTTGTGTTAATGGATTTATTTGAATCCAATTTTAACCACGTGGTAGGAAAAATCATTGAAACCCAGTCTTTTTCTTTTATGGTTTCAAAACTAGAACATTACTGGAAAGAATATCGAAATAATTTAATACTAAGAGTCAACTAATTAATTGTCTGAGGCTATAAATAATACAATTAAAAAAATATACTCTTATAATATTTTAATTGTTTTAGAATATTTCTTATAGTGGAATTATTTTTTAATTTTATTTTAAATATAATTATTTCGGCAAATATAGAAATGAATATATGAATACTAAAATGAATTTCCGTATTATAAATAATAATAAAAACGCTGCATAACGATTCAGATAGTATGCAAAATGATTTGAATCAGGTTCTGAAAGATTTGTATTAAATTTCATTTGCTTATTTGTATGTCACACTCACACATCTTTTATTTATTTTTATAAATCTTTACTGAGCTTTTATTTTGCCTGATTTTAGCACGCTTTTATTCAACTTATTTTAGCTTTATTTTTATTAAATTTTAACTTTACTTAATTGCAATCTACGATGATTTCTTTTTTTTATTTGTCTTAAATATTAACATTTAAGTTTCATTTAAGTTTAAAAATTATTTAAGTTTAAGGTATATTTTGACTAAATGAGGTTTTTTTAAAAATTTGTTTTCATAATCTCAACAAACACAAAAAACAACGGGTCCCAAAATAATATATATTATTAATATAATATGTATGTGTATTTATGTATTATATGCATATATATATATATATATATATATATATATATATATATATATATATATATATATATATATATATATATATATATATATATATATATATATATATCTTTTTGTATTATATGTATATATATATATATGTATATATATATACATATATATATATATATATATATATATATATATATATATATATATATATATATCTTTTTGTATTATATGTATATATATATATATATACATATATATATATATATATATATATATATATATATATATATATATATATATATATATATATGTATATATATATATATATATATATATATATATATATATATTTATGTATTATATGCATATAAGTATATATATATATATATATATATTTATATATATATATATATATATATATATATATATATATATATATGTATCTTTTTGTATTATATGTATATATATATATAATATATATATGTATATGTATATATATATATATATATATATATATATATATATATATGTATATATATATATATATATATATATATATATATATACTTATATAAATATATATATATATATATATATATATATATATATATATATATATATATATATATATATATATATATATATATATATTTATGAATATATGTAGATATATATATATATATATATATATATATATATATATATATATATATATATATATATATATACACACATATTTATATATATATATATATATATATATATATATATATATATATATATATATATATATATATATATATATATATATATATATATATATATATTTACATATAATATATGTATTCATAATTCATTTTTTCGCGTTAAGCATACTTAAGTAATATCTTCTTTTCTGAAGTTACTCCAACAATCAATAAAAAAACTAATTGGTATGATTCGAAAATAAACAGTGAGATAATTCAAATTTTGCAAAACGATAGTAATCATTATAATAATTCAGTGAAAAATATTGGTAGATACATCTGTATTGGTAGATAACACCATCTTGTAGCAATTATTTATAATCAATTGAGAGCTAATGAAAAAATTATTTAAACAAACATAATTCTTACATTTACCGGTAAATTTTCACGACACTAGAAAATGTATGCGTGTCTAAAGTTTATTATCTACACCCTCCTATCCAAAACAACTTTTTCTTTTATTTCTTTTATAAACGGTAAATAACACTTAAGTCAAAATAAATTAATTAAAATATAGTTTTTGTGCGTGGGTATTAGTATATTAGATAAATAAAATATAACCAATATATAAAGGTAGCAGACGGATTTCAATGCGAATTATTGGTATAAGTATAAACGGTTTGTTCACGCACATTAAAATAAACACATGTTTTATAATATCCGCCTCACGCTACTTTGATGTCGAAACAAACAAAATATGTACACGATTAAAATTAATTCAATATAACTTATTAAATCGAATTGAATTTTAATTATAACTAAAGTGAATTCTAGCAATCTTGTTTAGGTCGCATTTCCAAACAGCTAATTATGATAGTATGGTACTATAGATATACGTATACTATTTTAAGCCCCTCAGTTGGTTAATTAATATCTTCCAACTTCGTGATTAATTCAAATTCAACTGGATTATTAGATAATATAAATTTATAGCGTTATTATGTAACTAATGATTCGCTAACATTTTATTGTATTCTTATAAAAACATTCAATGTTATTATTAAATTAATCAAATCACTGATATTGACAAAATATATTATGTTTCGTTTGATTAAGTGTATGTTATATATGTAACTTGTCTTCGATCCGTCAGTAATAATTCCGTGGTAACTAAGTTATGGTATGTTGTTCAGTTGTAAATTATTCTATAAACCGTCAGCAAAGACGCTTTTATAACGAAATACAAGTTCACAGGGATATATACACAGGGATGGTTTTTGTCATTAGTGAAATTACTTGTATCATTGTACTGTTACAGTTACTTGTATCATTGTACTTGTATTCATATTAATGTTATTATTTCATGAATAATAACATTAATAGGAATACAAGTACACACAATGATACTTGAAATACGGTTCATGTTGAAATACGGATACTAAAACCTGTACAAAACCTAATATGTTCGAGATAATATGTTCTTATTTTTTAAAATATCATATTTTTTCTCCCATTGCTTTTGACTGTTGATTTTTGTTAATTTTCTCCAAATCAAAAAATTATTTTGTTTGTTTACACTAATTACATTAGTGAAATCAAATTACTTATATATTTGTAACTGGATTAATAATTAAAAAACAATTGAAAATATTTAAGTGATCATGAGCCACAGTTGCTCAAGCATAGGTTGGTTGTGGTCCTCATACTGTATGTGTATGATAAAGTTATCACTTATGCAAATAAATCTCATACGACTGAGTCGGAAAGAACTATGGTAAGTTATTTTTATGTCAATACAGTGATTCCAATTCTTTTTAGGAATACTGTTACTGTATGTGTATGATAAAGTTTACTGTCTATGACACATTTTATGATGACACGTTTTTTAATTGACTGATATAATTAATATATATATATATAATATATATATATATATATATATATATATATATATATATATATATATATATATATATATATATATATATATATATATATATATATATATATATATATGTATATATAGTTGTAAATAGGTTAAACTATCAATTAACCTATTTACAACTATATACACGATAACACTATTTTATTATATTGATAATTTTTTATTTTTGGAGCGTTTCACTTAAATATTAATAATTTATTTACTACAGGGAATCATATACAGGCTGAATATGTTGTTTCAACAGAAATATGTGTTATTTGTCAAATAAATACGTTATATAGAATTGAACGAGCGACACGGCGAAATGTTGGGCAGAACTAAAAACTTATATGTATTTACTATAAAAATTACAAGCATTTGAATATCGATTTAGAATGAAGAAACATATTGTTTTACCATGTTTTAGAATAAAAACTAAAGTAATTCATATTATTTATTTACTTATACATATAACATATTGTTACGATTTTGCCGAGTTTCAATTCAAATTTTTATCGGTTCAGGTCAGTGGATTGTGAATATAAAACATTTTTAATTTTTTACATTTAAATTATTTCATAATCAACAAATTTAAATTATTTCATAATAATCACCACAACAAATAATTCACAACTAATTATTATGACATTGATTTTTCATTATTATTACCAATATCAATGAACCACTATATTTCGCTTATTACTTGCTAATATCAATATTTTAAATTCTGAACTAAAATGTCTATACCTATCGTATCGAGCTTTCGTGCGATCAATTAACAACTTCATTATAATTGTGACAGATTCGTGTATATTGTTGATCCTTTGTTGCATTTTGTCTACATATGATTGACCACATAAAGATCCTGTCGTGTGGATTCTAAACATTGTTTCTATGAAAATGAATCGCTCTAAATTTCAGATCTCCTCTAACGCTAAGAAAAGTATCGTAGCAATTTATCAATAGAAACAATGGAATACTTTGCTTCTAATTTCATTGATTTTTATCCTAACTATATCTTATTTTATCGGTTTTTATTTTTATTCTGTTTCTAATCTGCCATTGAAACACTTAACTATGCTATCAGACTGCGAATGAAAAGGTGTTATCTGCGTTTTATTTATACACGTTTTTTCTTCATAAATTTAATAATAAATGATAAATTTGTTTCGCGTTGCTCTCTGCAGATTCAGCTCAATTCATTAGCCGGCGAAATTTGCTTGAATCTGACGATCACAATGTTTACACGATATGACCTTCTTGGCAACGCATCTGCATCTCCAGGAGCGCTTCCTTATCGATGTTGACTTTTGTATCCACTGTGAACTTCATTCGGATTTTTAAATTGAAGTAGCCACGTCTAGGCGCCATGATCCATCCTTAACACAAATTTTCTTGTTACAAGTTACACTATAGTTGCGGTCTGGCTTTAATAGAATCTTAGAATAATACGAAATGACTCACGCTGTCCATCAAATTTTTCTAACAACATTAACAAACCAAAATTACTTGCATTCGTAAGAAAGAATAACACGTTAATTAGGACCGGGTATGTAACAATAGCACATAATCGACTTAGGAGTTCGTTGAATGTACTCCTGTTCATGACGATTTTAGCAAATCCTTGTACAGATCGTCGATAGTATATATAGTCTGTAGAAAATTCTTAAGTTTGATGCAAGTTTTGAGGCGTAGATCTTAATTTCTTCTGTATGAATACAACTTGTTTTCTTGTGCCCAAATATTTCACTTCATCACGAAACAATACACATTTTATGGACTTAATTTCAATCTTACTGATTGGATTCTTTCAAATACTTTCTCTAAGTTTTGTAGAAATTCATTGAAGTCCTTTCCTATGTTAAAAGTATCCGTGTGCCTGCAAATGCATCTATAGTGTGTCGTCGAATTTTGATAAAGGGTAACTATTCTTTTTGGTAACTGTGTTGAGATTCTAATAATCGACGTAGAATCTCATGCGTTTATCCTTTTTTATATCATATCATTAATGAATTTCATTGATTCGTCGACGGCACATCCTCGATGTTTATTTCACTGCTTACTCGATTCCTTTTATTAATTTTTTTTTTTAAAAAACACACTTAGAATATCGCCTCATTTGTTTTAAAACTAGCATCATTACGACAGAAGGCTTCTACAGCCCTTCTTAATAGCTGTAAAGCTTTTATGCTTTATAGCTATTAAGATAGTTGAGATAGTTGTCTCAGAAAATTATCCACTCTCATAATTCCCATGCTCTTGCATTTTTCAACATACATTTTTCTTTAATTATTATTTTACATTTTTTCTAGTTTATATCGCGTACTTATTCTTACTTTATTCTAAAAATTGTAACTAAATTTCTCTCGTTCGCAAAATATTAGTATGGGTATTATATATAAATAGGTAATATATGAAAGTTATTTAGTGTTGGCCGCGACAATGATTCAGGCATATACATTGTACGATGTAAGTATACTAGGTTAGGTTATTGTGGCTGCTATCGCACACTTAGACCGGCGACCGGTCCGTTGTGATACCACTCTATGTACGGCTATAAGTCCGAGTTTTTTCGTAGTACCATCTGCGCATTGCATAGCTCGATGTCAGCTTATAGTACTGACATGGAAGATGGGTCGGCCCATGGATTCTAAACACGACAGGAGATCCAGATATAAGTTCAATTTTCACACCGATTGCACCACCAAAACGATCGAAGGTGAAAAACCCATTTGCATCTTACCCCGAATCGGGATTCGAACCCGGTACCTCCCGCTCCAGCTTTAACTACTGCGCCACCTGGGCGGTTATACTATGTAGCTGTACTATTTTTTTAAGTATACTATGTAGCTGTACTATTTTTTTGTAAACAGTCTTCTTAGTTTTAGTGGCCGTTTACCTACATTATAACATACAGTTTACCTACATTATAACTGTGTTTGTAAATATACTCACACAGACGTAGTATAAATATAAAATAATTATGTATAGGTTACTTTACAAAACAATAAGTTGATCAAACAATACAAATGGTTTAAAATAATATTTTTATTGGAAATAAAATGAATCATTTCGATTGGTATTTGATTATTAATTGCAACATCATTGTAAACAGTATATAAGTATGGGACGGTTAAGTTTTTTTATTACGGAGACATAAGGAGTGGCAAACCTATTTAAACTTTAACATAGTGCAGTAAGTAAAATCCATTGTAAAATGTTTTTAATGTCACTACAGTTAATAAGATTTGATTAATCACGCTAATCGTTGCTAACGTCACACCATATTTTGTTATTATATATTATAATTGTCGTCCATCATGCAGCACATCAATAAATTAAATTAATGTAAATCAAAATTACAGCGATATTTCCCTTGTTAACTGAAGAAGATATTTAGCAAGAATATTACAAATGTAATGCTGAGTCAGTCAAACTGTAACAGCTTATATACTTAAGCAGTATATACTTAATATATACTCTGCTGATGATTCACATTTATGTAATGGTAAATGACCAACAAATTGTCAGGATCGTTTAATTTAATTTTTACTTAACGTTGTTAACCTTTCGTTATAGCTGATGGTGTTAATAGAGTACATATTAGGCTGTTACGGTTTGACTGGTCTTAGAATAAAAAAAAAATTATTTCGTTTTTCACCTTAAAAATAGTTTACAAAAGTGTAGATACGCGTTTGTCATACGTGTGAATATTGGTAGAAATTTACTAACACTGTAAAAATATTGACGACAAATTTTTCACTGCCAAAATTCTACTTGGCAATCACATTTGTATGTTACTAACACACTACAATTTCAACATGACCTACCTTTTTGACGATCAATACTTTGTGCTCAGATTAAATAATTTACTCAAATTCATTTCTCTGTGTGATTATCTCTCAAATTAATTAATTATAAAATATTACTCTGAATGAGTAACATACGCCAATGAGAGAAACTATTCTTTCTTGTATGTATTAGTTCGTGAATAAATAAATATTACCTTATAAATTACAATTTGATCATGGTTAGATTACAAAATATCTGATGATTTTTCGTTGTATTTTTCGATCGCAGTTAAAAAGCGCTCGTGAGATGTATCAGAGCCATCTAAATTTTACAGAGCCGAAATATTAAAAATTGAGCTTAAATTAGAGGAAGTAAAATAGAGGAAAAAACGTAAATTTCCATACAAAATATATGGAAAGTAAACATTTTTTTAAAATGAAATATTTCAATGAAAAGTATGACAAAATAAACATTTTAATGTTGAAATCATATAAAAACTATTTATATAATATATCATTTAAATAGTTTTGAATAAAATCAATTGAATATAATATAAATAATTAAATAAATAAATCATTAAATTCAAATATCGCATTAGAACTTTTAATATGTATACGCACAAATACATACACAGTCGTATCATATGAAAAAAAAACTATTCTCATGTATACGCATGTGCAATATGAAATATCGATCGAGTACGATCAATGACAACAGAGTCATCTCTGGAAAAATTAAAACTACTACTAAAAAGCTACTTTGTTTTTGACAAAAAACTTTTTGATTATCAAAATTCAAAATTTCGAAATTAATCCAAACTAATGTAAAATAAATAAATAAATTTAATTTAGATTTAAAATATATACTCATTTACTTAAACGTTTATCTAAAAACGGTCAAACTACTAGAATCCCACTATAATTCTATAGGAATTAAAACTAGAATCGTACAGTAGAATTATATTGTATCAAATTTTATCATAAATGTTATTACATTTTACAGGATAAAATACTTTAACATATTCTAAAATCCGTATGAAATCGAGTATTTGCTGATAAAATTGTGTGTTTTGTCAAGAAACTTATATATGTAAGAATTTTAAGGTTAGCATTTTTTTCGAGTTGGAGGAAAATTTGATTTTATAAAGATATATACGAGTATGTATGTATGTTTATATGTATGTATATATACTGACATATAAAATTTAACCGTTAACTTGTTAACTTGAATTGGTAAAACCAAATCCATTAGAATTTTTTTTTGAATCTAACGACTTTTTGGATAAAAAAATTACGCCCTGCTGACATCTATTGAAAGATCGTAAGTACTAAAACGAAAGTACTAAAACTTAACATTTTACCCTGAATAAATTAAATTTAAATAGATTTACTTTTATCTATATTGAATATAATAATTATAATTAATAATTATTATGATATGTGAAACAAATAAATTAATTTTATTATGAATGTCAGATGTCTCTTGTAAAGCTTTTCCGCCATGTCATGTTTCTGGTTTGTTTTTTATAGTATAGGGTACACCTATAAACATTCCATCAATTTATTATTTTATAATTAAAATTATTTTTTTAACAATAATTATGTTTTATTTTTATAATTTCTAGAATATAAATGTATTTCAAAGAAAATACGGTTATTTTGATTCGAAATTAAAAGAAAATTATGCAGTCAGATAAAAATAAAATGTGCTGTTCGTATGGAACACCCTTTTTTTCTTTTAGATCGACATAAAAATTTTTTTTTTATTTTTAGTTTCGTTTTTAGTAGGTAACACTAAAGGTGCAAAATCATTTTTTTTATTATATAATTAAAATTATTGTTTATTTTAGTTATTAAATTTTATTTATGTGCAAAAACATAATTTCTTATGTCTAAATATATTTCAATACAGCTACGGACATTTTGCTGCAAAATAAAAGTAAATGTGTGCGGTTAGATTAAAAAAATGAACTGCTCTTATTGAAATCTTCTTTAACTTTAAAATCAACATCACATACACATATACATATTTTACTGTGCATTCAATATTGTAAATTCATATTGAATTTTAATTTATGTTTTATTAAATTATTAAGATATTTAGGTAACTGATTTTCAGATATGATTAACTTCAACATTTTATGTACTTAACACTGTAAAAACAGAAATCAAATATATAATTTTTTATTGATAAAAATTATTTCGAAAAATGTGATTTTTACATTGATTCTTATGGGAAAATGAAAAATGTACCTCCTCTAAAAAAAGCTCAACAAAAAATACGTCATATTATTACGGCTCTAATAAAGATGGCTCTGGATGTATACATATGCGATTTTTTCTATGACTTTTCTTGCTTTTTTTTAAATAATTAAAACCTTGAATTCTATTCTCGTAATGCAATTTCTTGAATTTGTTGTTGTATTTCATATATATATATATATATATATATATATATATATATATATATATATATATATATATATATATATATATATATATATATACATTTATATACTATACATAACTGAATTTGGTGGTTAGTCTGTTATATCTGCCTACTTGTAGTGTTATTTTAGATATAATATATTTGAACGGAAATTAAGAATTCCGCTAGATGAAGTGTGGTATCCGATAACACATTGTTTAATAGTAAACTATATATATATATATATATATATATATATATATATATATATATATATATATATATGTGTGTGTGTATATATATATATATATATATATATATATATATATATATATATATATATATATATATATATATATATATATATATCAAAGAAATAGTGTGAAATCTTAAGTGAAATTTGTAATCACTATCAAGATAATTAAATTCCAATAAAAATAAGTTCAGTTAGTATGTAATAATCATCAAAATAGAAAGTTTTTTCTTCCTTCTATCTAAGACGGTTATCTTATTGCGAGATAGCAACTACTAATGATTGTTTTGTTATAAGATATGCATATGTATATATATATATATATATATATATATATATATATATATATATATATATATATATATATATAATATATGTATACATATATATATATATATATATATATATATATATATATATATATATATATATATATATATATATATATATATATATATATATATATATATGCAAATTATACATTTTTAAATACAGTCGTATGCGAAATAATAGTAGTGATCGAATAATTTCGCTAATTATGAAATTTTTAATTCATATAAATATGGGATATTTTGGAACGTAGATATGTTTTAAAATTATTTGTAGTTTAGAGAATCTAATAGTTGCTGTGTATGGCTTATACATGTCAGATTAGGTAAAAATTTTGCACCGCTTGTATTTTAATGGGATTTGGTGGTGTGCGAAAAATAGTGGTCTTTTTAAAACTACAGCATAAAATTTATAAAATTCATGTTATTTGTTATGTATACAAGTTAAAATTAGTATTTAGTAGTATAACCTTTGTCTTTTATCACAGCACTCATTCGTCGAGGCATTGAGTTTATTAAAAATTTGACACCTTTCAACTGGACAACCATGCAGATTTGATTATTTCCCATAATTGCTTCGAGAAATCTTTTTTTTATATCGGCCCACAAATTATCAATTGAGATCAGGTGATTGAGCAGGCCATTCCATAACATTAATTTTATTTCGCAAGAACCTTTCCTTCGCCTTTTTAGAGGTATTTTTCGGATTTTTGTCTTGTGCATGACCCATTTAAGCGGCATTTCGTATTCTGCATAAGGAAGCATAACGGTTTCCAGTATTTCAACATATTTATCCGCATTCATAATTTTCTTAATCTAATATATCGAACCAACCATTATATTTCCCCCTCCATGATTAATGGTTGTTGACGTGTATTGCGGTCGGAATTCAGTCATCAGTGGTCTTCGGACACAGTGGAGGATGATACCAAAGAGAACCATTTTGAACTTTTCCGTAAATAAAATACTGCGCCATTTTTCAAGGGGCCAATTTTGATGATTTTTGGCATAAGTTATACGCGCCTTCACTTGCCGCTTATTTAAAAAGGGTACCTTCCTAGACCTCAACCCTTTTTAAATTTGCTGCTAAAAGACGTTTGATTTTCGTTGAATCTTGTTTGATCTTCGTTGAGGTATAAAAAGAATACCTTTTCGCACAAATCAGGATGTTCTGATCAGTTTGATTCGAAGTTTATCGTTTTCTTCCTCGTGTTTCTGGGTTTTCTTTGTTCTTAACAGCATTGAATATAACGGTAGGTGAACATCCCAACATTTGCTGGATAAATTCATATGTTTTTTCTTCTTTGATTAATTTTGTAATTAAATCTCTTCGCTCAATGCTTTCCTCGGCCCATTATTATATAAATAATTTTTTTATTATACAATTTTTATAATTTTATTTATCTTATTATTTCCAAACCGCTATTCTTGATCATCTCTATTTAAAACAATAACCAATAAGAGACTACTATTATTTCGAACATAAAAATTTAGAATGACAATCGAACATAAGGGAAATCCCGAACTTGTTTAAGAAAAAAATTACAAATAACGTTTGGTTTATGTTCAGTGAACATTAAAAAATTCATTTTGATAAAGATGTCAGTTAAATCATGAAAGGATATTTTGATAAACTCAAAACCTAAAATACAGGTACACACTACTATTATTTCGCACACGACTATATGCATCACCAATATTATAGGAGAAACAACAACTTAAATTTTCTAAAATAACGTTTTCTGTTAAATATTAATAGTTAAAATTAAGTTAATACTTCAGATTTCAAAATTGTTTAAGAAAAATTATATCGTTGCTACGTAGCTCAACAGTAGTACAACTCTATAAGCTATATCTAAAAGAGTGAAAGTTAAAACTTATACACATTGAACGGGTGAGGGGGTCAGCCGAGCAAATACTTTTATACACAATCGCTTTTTATTTCATCCTGAGCTATAATTACTTTCTTAAATATTTGTATTAACCAGCTATATACATAATTTTAGTTGAAATATTGATTCCCAAGAAAGGTGAAACCACCAAAGATAAGCGAAATATAGTTTAGTAAACTCATTTTTCGAATTTAAGACCTTCTCAAAATTGTTTTGTCAACTTATTTTCCGAACTAACATTTTCAGATAGTATGTATTCATTAATTTTAATATCATGAATTGATAAATACAATATTTTAATGATTTCTGAAAGATATAACAACTTTGATTGCCTACTTATATGCATATTAGACTCATCACTAATATAAGGATTTAACATATATAAGTTAATATTTACGAATACTTAAGGACGATACTTGATTTTTAAACTAATATTTTTATCAAGTAAAAAATTAATTGCAGTTTCGGAACATTTTAAAATATTCGATAACTTTAGTTTATTTCTAACACATTTTAATACTTAAATTGATCTTTTTTGAAAGTTATCTTTTTTTTTAAATTACTGATTTACAAAAATTAACCTTATGTACTTACATTTCATTGACTGAGTTGATGTTTACATTCATAAATTTTAAAATGTAGTAAAAATGTTATTTAATAATTACCTATACAAAGAACTAAACTTCATATATCTTGTTTTTATAAAAACTGATTATGAATTTAATCAATTTGAAGTTCTATTTATAGTTTAACATTTAACCAATAAATAGAATACATTATCAAAATAATAAAACAAATCAGCAGTATTTATACATCTAAACATCATATTCATCCAGCCCTCCCTTCTGTTACAACAATCACATCAGTCGGGAAGCAAAATTATTTATTTTATGAAACAATTTAAATAAATTAAAAATTTGCGAAATCATCACGTGCACGAATTATATTCGCATTACATAACAAATTTGTTTTCGCTCTACTTAACATGTTAATATTATTAACACAATATTACTGTATAACCGTATGTAGCGTATATTTACTTCCAACATTAAAATTGACAGCGTATTTGGTGCTTATCAGTAAAATTGCTTTTGAATGAGATAATTATTTTGTTTTCGTTTCTGTTTTTATTGTGTATTATTATCGCAGGACAGTGTTAATAGAAACATTTGCAAACACACAAGTTTAAATAATTGAATTTGTGATGATAATTCAATTTCTGGTGAATTTTTTACTTATTTTTGATGATTTATGACGAGGCCTCGCGTGGTTTGATAAATAACAATTTAAAGTAATCGCTCATCGAATGTGTCATCATATGAAATTTGAATCAAAAATTCCAATGTATAGATAAAAAAAATGATAATTTGTTATCAATGTATACAACCACCCAAAAATTGTTGTGCATAAATAAACAAATTCGATGAAATTTAATTTAAATGTCTAACGTTAGTTTATATTTCCGTGGCAATAAAATGAGGAAATAATTTTTCGTTAGATTTAAGGTATTTTGGAATATATAATTCATTCTGCGATCCATGACCGATATAATTCAGAATCATAGATAAGCGTCTCTTGTTGGTAAAATATTTGTGAAATTCTAAAACTAAAAATCAGTTAACCATGTTTCTAATAATTTTAAATATTAATCGATCATTCGTCGTTTAAAAATTGTAATGTGTATTATTGTATTTTTGTATAGGTGTATATATACCTTGCATTTTTTTATAATATGCGACTTAATAATTTTTTGACATTATGATTAAGGTAAAGATATTTTATTCAACTTTGGTCTCGTCGCTTTATAATAGAAATTTAGCTGACTGTATATAAAATATAAAACGTTATTTATATGGTATAGAATGGATTTCATCTTATCTCGTGTTTTATTTGGGTCGATATATGAAAACGTTGATGAGAGTGTTAAAAGCATAAGAAAATATTTGATAAACATACGAAAAATATAATATTAAAAAGGATCATATGAAGTGCTTAGTGCTATTCTGACTTGATATAACAATATATTATTTATATAATCTCGAGACAAAAGACTTTCATATATGAAAACAAAATAGCATCATATCATTTTAATCACTAGTGCGAACACTTATAAATATACGCGGGAACACTTATAAATATACGCGTTTTCTATCATTAAATCTTAAAATTTAAATTTCTTATCTGAAATCCTAAATGTATTTGATACTACATATTGATTTCTTTAAATTAAAAAATAAAAATAAATAAAAATAAAAGTACCAAGTGGTAATCAAAATAAATTTTCGTGTTAAAGTGCAATTGTACCTTTTCAAAGTTTAGTAACATGGCATAATAGTGCATTTTATTCCCGAATCACTCAATGTTTTTGAAAAAATACGATAATTATTTATATTGGTGGTTGGTACATTTGAAGTAATAGCTTAAGTAAGTATGTAACTATAAGTTATTATTACTGTCGACATAAATTAATTTATGATAGAATACAAACATACAATTTTACGTTCACAATTCATTTTGAAATTATTTTTATTACTTATAGCTTTAATGGTACTATTTATTTACAAATAAAAGTTAAACTGTTATTTTAAAAGTTTTAGCTTAAAACATTTATTTAATTTTATTAAGAATAGTTATGCAAGTTTCACACATGTTTAACTACTATTTGTAACAAGTATACTGGGTGATACTAGTTAAATTAAAAAACTAAATATTTATTTAGTTTACTCTTACTACTAGTAAAAATTCAAATACTTAAGTTTAAGTTTAATGATTTGAAAACTCTTAATTAATTAATTAGTTGATTAATTAGTATCTTAATTAATTAATTAGTATTTATTAATTAGTATCTAGAAATATGAGTTAAAGCAAATGGAGTGCAGCGGTGATCGTCATACAGAGTGGTTGTATTTTTCGCACTGTGTATTATATATATATATATATATATATATATATATATATATATATATATATATATATATATATATATATATATATATACATATATATAAATATATATATAAATATGTATATATATATATATATATATATATATATATATATATATATATATATTTATATATATATATATATATATATATATATATATATATATATATGTATATATATATATATATATATATATATATATATATATATACAACATATATAATTTTCATAGCTATGTAATATATTTCGATTATATTAATAATTTTTCCATATAATCTAATTTTAACTATATGCTTAGAATAAAATTTAAATTTTTAAGGTGTGGTTAATACATAATTAATGTTCAAAATTTATTGTTTGCCTTTTGGATCCAGCAAAGAACTGGTTTTTAAAAAAATATTTAAAGAATTTTTATTAAATGGTTTTTAACCAAAAGTTGACATCATAATATAAAAGAGAGACAGGGTGCATCTTATGTTCCACGTTTCCATGTGTTTTTTAATAACTTTTAAATCAAATACAATTTCATAATTTATATTTTGAAGTGATTGATTATATGGTTTTTAATATTATGTATGGAATATGAAGCCTCGGCCGTGACGCAAGGGTTAACTCTTTTAAGTAATTATATTTTTGCAGATTTCTATAGTCTTATTTCAGAAATTTTGTTTCGGATGTAAGCTTCAAGTTTGTTATTAGTTTATTGGTGTATGTACATATTTTCTTTAAATACTTCGATACGAAAAAATAAGGAGAACAAATTAAAAGAGCGTACAAAACCATCGATAGGACCAGACATTTGACATAATTTGGTTGGGAAAAAGATCCATTAACAAAATTATTTATTACAGACTGCGAATGACTTACTCGACATATGATTAACAAGAAAAACGTATGTTATATTCTCCGCGTATTCACTATAAAACAGTTTATTTAAATTAAATGTGATCAACACTTTGTTGCTGCATTTAATGTTCTATAATAAATTGTTATCGAACACTTTTTACGACTGTCAAATACTTCCAGACAAATGACATCTAGAGCAAAGTGACGCCTAAACTAAATCTACCTGGAACATAAATGTACTATGTATATTATATTATATATAACGCTGAGAAACATTGAGACAGGAAAATCATTAAATACCTTAGGCAATTTATTTATCTTATCGTAGAATGATAAACTCTAGCAACCAACGATTTTGTTAGTGTACTACGATAATTTCCATATTAAGTATAATTCTTAATACATATTATCTTCTTATCAATGATTTTATAATGTAGTTAAGAAAATTAACTGTAATACACAAATCTATATATTATGAATGTTTATATTCATATATATATATATATATATATATATATATATATATATATATATATATATATATATATATACATATATATATATATATATATATATATATATATATATATATATATATATATATATATATATATATATGTATATATATATATATATATATATATATATATATATATATATATATATATATATATACATATTGTCATGATCTACGTAAAAAGACAATGAACTTTATTATAATTTTAATTTTAAACTTCTTTTCCGGATTTCTTATGGAAGAAGAAATGAATATTTATGTGATTTGCGGAAGTTATGAAACATGATTTAAAGACACTCATATTAAAAATATGTGAAAAATGTTCCAACTATTTAAATTATATTAAAAAATTAAACTTAAAATGCTATAAATTGATAATTAAAACACCATGCAATTTACATAAGATACTTATTTCATAGTGCCAAGTAAAAAGAAGAGACCAATAAAATGTGTATTTAAAATTCAAGCTAGAATCTCAACACATAGGATAAATATTAGATCAATAAATTATTCGGAAATAATAACTTTACAACTATATCACAACAATTATGTTTTTCTTCTACTCTATTCTCCTTTACATAAATATATTGTATAAGTATACATATTTTCCTTATCATCATACAACCAACGCAGTTGGTATATAATGATTGATTACTTTAAAAAGTCTTTTGTATTTCTTATGTTTGAAAGAAAAAACCTGTTGAAAATCCTATCATTATCACGTCTTATGTATAAAATTGTAGACCTCTTTAGTTTTTTACTGACTGCTCTACGATGCTTCATTCGCAATATTCTTTTAATACGAAAATTGAATATATTAATTTATACTTTATACTCTATCATACTACTCATTACATCAAAATATTTTGTTATTTTCCAGTTATAATTATTTAATTATATTTTAAACATTTCTTAAAGTGAAATTGCAGGAGTATCATTATTTGATTTTTCTGTTTTGTTACATCTATGATACTTTGCTACTAGTGTAATGAAAATTAATGATAAATATTATGTGGGGTTAATAATATTTATGACAGTGTTTATAAGTGTTTATTACAAAGTGTTAAATAAAAATCTGTTTGCAATTAGTAATATTAACTGAATATGTTTAATTTATCATTTTTATTATAACAAAAATAAAATTTTGACAAAAATGTTATACTCGTATATGTACTAACGCTAAAATCTAAAGACCCTAAAGAGAAAGACATTTTAAATTGTTACTCGCAAAGATCTAGCTTCTAAAATTTGATTTGTTATTCAATATTGGCTTTCAAGACTTGCAAGATTTGTTGTTTGTTGTGGTAAAAGCGAGATTTAAAAAAATCTGGCTACCTCTGCTAGTTAATTCGAAGCCCGAAAAATATGTTTTTAATATTTTCATCGGTGCACGAGCTATGTGAGCGATTGCTCCGTTTTACTGTAATCAATAATGGTCGATATCCAATCTAGCAACTTACGGCAAAATAAAATCGTTTAAAATCAATGCGTGGCGCACACCAGTTACGGTTTTTTAATTTTGAAATAAGTTTTGGTTACAAATTTCATTTTAAACTCAATTTTATAATTATATTGTATATAAGTAATTATATTGTATATAAGTAATTATATTGTATATAAGTAATTATATTGTATATAAGTAAGGCATACTTAAAGACATAGCTACATGTTAATTAAATGTAAGTATTGAAACTGATATATGTGAGTATGTATTCATATTATAAGTTCAGTTCCTTTCATACACATATCCTAACATACAAATATAGTTGAAAACATTTTGGTTGATCTATGAACTCAAGACAGAAAAATACGGGAGAGTAGCGAAATAAATTAAATTTGTTCCTAAACGCATAAATGTTTCTTCAAAATTAACTTAACATTATTAACCCTGCATTACTAACGAGTCCGGGTTGTAATGACATATTTTAAAATGTCATTTTTCAGAATAGCATATTTCAAACCGACATTTTTCAAAACGGCATAAGATACAAAACGGCATAAGGTTCAAAATGACATATTTTAAAACGGCATAAGGTACAAAACGGCATAAGGATCAAAATGACTTTTTAAACGGCATTTTTCAAAACTGCATAAGGTACAAAATGGCATAAGGTTCAAAATGGCATTTTTTTAAATGGCATTTTTCAAAAGTTTTAAAAAATTGTTATATGTGAGCCATAAAAAATTAAATAATGAGGGAAAACTAACATAATACAATAAAAATAACAACTACATTCATAAAAAACATTTTGATGCATTGTTGCCAATAATTACGAATATGACAAAAACTACTAAAAAGATAATAATATTACGTATTTTATTATGCCTTGATTATTTTCATATACCTGTATAATAATAATATACAACAAGAAATTCAAAACTTCTGCTTTCTATATCCTCGTAATATATCCGAGACTTGTTTAAACATTTAAGTGAAGGGGTATAATATATCTTTCAATATATTATAACGAATATTTGTCGCCGGATGTAGCTTAATGTTTAAGAGAGTTTCTCATCACACCGCGGTCTCGAGTTCGATTCCCGCCGTTGACCAAAAATTAACATGCAACCGGGTGACATAAAAACCGCGATTATGTGTACAAATATTCGTTGGGCTTGACCACCTACAATGTGTACCAATCGTTAAAATGGTTCATAAGGTTTCAATTGAGACGCGGTAAGGGCCGTTTACGGCTTCTAAGCCATAGATTTTTTTTTTTTATAATACATATTATAAAGAATATAATTGTACCGAATCAAAAGTCAAATTTTAATATATTTAGTGAAGGAATACTTTCTTCTTTCATATAAATAAGGTATAATCAATTGTATAAGTTTAATGTATATAAAATATGTATAATACCATAGTCTATTTCATTTACTTCAAACTCATTTTTGAATTTCAACCCTAACTTAAGAACGTTTAAAATTTGGCCTTAATCGATAAAGAAAAAATTCAACTCCTTTTCTTTTGTCCATACTAAGATTTTAATCGAAACATCGATCTTTTTCATTGAACATCTTAACTTTCATTGTCATCGATTAAGAAATAATACAAAAAGTTCATCCAACATTTTTTATTCCATTTTCTACCTTATCCTGTTTCAAAGATGCCATTTTGAACTTTCTGCCGTTTTGTACCTTATACCGTTTTGAAAAATGTCATTTTGAACCTTATGCTGTTTTATACTTTATGCCGTTTTGAAAAATGTAATTTTAAAAAATATCATTTTAAACCTTATGTCGTTTTGTACCTTATGCCGTTTTGAAAAATGCCGTTTAAAAGAATGTAATTTTGAACATTATGCCGTTTTGTACCTTATGCAGTTTTAAAAATGCCGTTTTAAAAAATGTCATTTTGAACCATATACCGTTTTGTACCTTATGCAGTTTTGAAAAATGCCGTTTTAAAAAATATCATTTTGAACCTTATGCTGTTTTGAAATGTGCCATTTTAAACAATGTCATTTTAAAATATGCAGTTGTGAACGGATCCCATTACTAACTTATGGGTCCAATGAACCCAATTTAGATAACATTTAAAAAATCTTACGTTCCATAACTGTAACCAATTTCACATCAAAATGAATTTTTAATTTAAGAGATTCCCCTTATAAAAAAACAAATATTAGTTGTGTTGTGTTTGGTTGGTCGAAGAGTGAACAATACTCCTTATAAAAAGTATCTGGGTCTATTGGATCCACGTTAGCATTGAGTGTAAACTGATCCAGAAACCGATTAATATGTAATCTTTTCGGTCAACTCTATAGGAAATATTTCATATTCTTAACGAATGAATAGTTTACTAAATTATGTTTTTGTAAACTATTAGGAATTCAAATTCACCATTCTTTGGGGATAGTGACTGAAAAAATTAGCCACTGAATAAATTTTTCGAACCAGCTAACCTTTATTTTTTTATGAGATAAAATGGACTGTTTTATTATTATTTATGTCAAAAAATCTATGAATAAAATTTTATTATTAAGTATTTTAAAATTTTTATAATTGAGATTGAATTGAATTTATTTAAAATATATAAATTTATGTGTTAAGTACTAGGAGTATACTATAAATAGAGTCTTAAAGATGTGGGCCTAATGGTTAGTAATCGTGTGTTAGATTTAAGCGTTAGTAATGCAGGGTTAAGAACATTATGAATACCAGAAGCAAAACATTAAAACAGAGAGAGGAAAAACTAAAAAAATAATTTCACTGGATCGAAGTAGTCACTTTCAAAATGTGTTATACTGTTTGGTTACTAATAGCATACAAAATAATAATTTAAATTGTTAATTCATTGGGTGAATTTGATTCATTGATTAGAATGTACGATCGAGCTTTTTGGCAAGATCTGTCGAGACAACCATCGAAACACCGTTTATCTTTTATGCAGCTAAATAGATCTTACTTATGTAAAATATAATATATATTATCTTTCCGCATACTTAAATATTATTATAAACTTGTATGTATTCTGAAAAGATATAATCATAACACTTCGAAAAAATTCTTAAACTACAGATAATAATTTAAAATATCTGTTTTATCTTAAGCAATACAAAATGAAAAGCATCGTTAAATGTATTTAACCCATAAAACTTAAAAGGTGGTACTCAGGTCGATTTTGCGTAAAATTTTCATATGATTTTTCCAAAGTAAAATTAGAAATTAAAAATTTCAATTTGTTTTCAGTAACTAGTAAAATAATCACAACAACAAAGATTTGGAACAAAAAAAAACTTGTATTACACGCGAAAACAGATTTATGGACCGATGATACATCGCGTTAAAATTTCATTTAACTTTTATTTGCGTACAGTGCATACTGAGCTTTAACTATCTACACATATTATTGATTCAAATTGTTTATTAATATTAACAACATATGTTTATTAATAATAACAACATAACATATGTACATATATGCATCCAATTATATACGATATTTCCACACAAAATTTTTCCCTGGTTTTCTGGTTTAAATTTATTACTGCTAATATGAGTGTGAATCCATGGGTTAGTTGATCTGTATACCAAAACGTGAATTAAGTAATACATTTACTATATATGTGTTTCTTGATCTGAAAGCTTTTCGTAAAATAATGTTTACTCAAAATTTTAAGTTTGGTTTATGAGTAATGCCATAATATGCAATTATTACTTATTTTGATATCATACACATTTATTAACAAAAGAAATAATCGCAATGTAGAAGCGGCTGAAAATTAGGTAAATATATAAAAATCAACAATAGGTTGAGAAACTTAAACGAGAATTGTTTCTGTAGATTATTTATTTTGCTTAGTAAATAAGTATACAGATAAACAAAAATCACAATCAGAGCGGAAAAGAGAAGTTTTTATGCAAACCACATCTGTATTGAAGAACTAGAACATACTTGTTTTTAAAATATAAGTATGTCAAAAAAAACATAAAACTACTAATAAAAAATCTTAAATCAAAATACATAATGATGTCCCAAAAGTAACATTCTTGTACTGAGAGATCTATGAAAATAATATTAATCCTCAATTTCTCACAGTATCATATTTTAAAATTTTACAAATTATATCTCAATATAGTTCAATGATCTACTAACACTCGTTTAATTACCATAAATTTTAATTTTAGTTTGTTCCAAAAGTACTAAAACCGGAAGCATATATTATTCAAAATCATCGGAAGTTAAACATTTTCATTTCATTTTTTGTAACAATTCTTTACAACAATTTCGTACTGTTATTTATCGTATGCCTACTGTTACATATGATAAATATGTAGTATACAACATAATGAGTAAGAAAACCCCGTGTTAATTTTATCTTACTTATATATAGTTCAGTAATTTTAAATATTTTAAATGTTAGTTCGGTCATATATGTGTGTATATATATATATATATATATATATATATATATATATATATATATATATATATATATATATATATATATATATATATAAATTATATATATATATACATAAATATATATATATATATATATATATATATATATATATATATATATATATATATATTATATATATATATTGATTTATTATAATTACCAGCAGTTTTCACAGAGGTAAATATCTTACAACAGGTTCAAAGCCTATTATTTCTACAAGATAGTTAATCTTCCTAATATGGATCATGGCTAATTGCTTAATTTGGATTAAATTCCTATTCAAAATTAAAGAAAATTTTCTATAATTTTCTAAAGATCTGTATGTATCGTATTTGTACAGTTTCGTATTCGAAAATACAAAATACCAATGATTCGGGAACATAAATTTTTAATAAATATTATTTTACCTCATACTTATTCAAAGTGTACACATAAGTATACTTAAATTTGTTAAATAGTGTTCTAAGTGTACATACTATATGCTACACATATCATACTGTAACGAATATGCTTAATTAACAATGCAGCCAACATCATAGAAATCAATGGTCGAGTGGTAATAGTTGACTTCAGCTTGAGAAGAAGTAATGAGATGATGAAACAGATGGAACTATACAGTATGCAACGAGCGAATCAACATCATGAGAATACAAGGAGTGAATAGAAACCACTACTATAATGGAAACATCTCTACGCCGAAATTTGTACACCACTATATTGATTATCGCGAGTAGAGAAATATCGAAAATCTAACTGGTTTGTATATAAGCAGGCCTTAACAGCCGTATTGGACAAGTTTTATAACCAGTGATATATTTAAAAGTAAAATGAAGACATCGTCGCCGACGATGGCTTCACGATGTAGAGAGCGATCAGGTATTTTATTATTGTTTTATTAGTCAGTTTGTTGACACGATACGGGCCAACAATGGCCTGTAAAAACCGATACATTTTTTTTAATGTACATGGAATAAATAGAAAATGTAATAAATAACAATATAATATTCATTTGATAATTTTACGTATAGTAATCAAAACTTAGGTTTTGTGTGAAGAAAATTTTGGTTTGTTCTATTGCGACGTTATACGATTAATCAACCTTTAACCTAATTCATTTTAATGAACAACATTATTTCATACAATAAATTTAAACTTAATTTAATAATATAATATTTAATTATAATTTATATATAAACTTTTCAAAGAGTATATGTTATACATGACGGAGATGAATTTACAACAACGTTTAATGTATTGTCCACACAAACATGTATATTTGTTGTCATTTCTCTACGGATGTGTGAAATAATTTGCATTTTATATTGCTTTTGACTATAAGAGAAGATCAAAAAATATAAAAATAAATCGTGCTTTATGTATAGATGGTAAAAGAAAACTTGACTAATAAACTACCCTAAAATTGTCACCAATCGAGACAAAAATAATTTAAAATAATTAAATCTCAAAAACTAGTTTACTCAAATAATTTTAATGAAAATAAATTCAACGCTTTTTTTATAATGTATTTTGAATGAAACCAAAATGATTATAAAAACAAATATTAGGAATATTTAAATTTTAATTCTTCCCATTCAGCATTTAGCTCAATTGGAGTCAACTGAGATCTAGCCACTTTATCATCGCGAGTCATTGATCTGCCGAGTAATTCTAGTTCTGTGACATCAAGGATTCTTATGCATTGATATGAAATCCCATATATATTCTGCATAGGGCACACGTGATCCAAGAGAATGGTCGTATCCAGTACGTTGAGATCTCACTAAAAAAAGTAGATATTCCACATCTCAATGTACTGGATGCAAAATATCTTACAAAAAAAATGTAGAAAATCTCACTATTTAGTGAGATATAAAATTTATATCTACTTTTTGTAGATATTTTGTGGTTTGTCTCTGGTATTTTTGAACAGTTATATTGGTGAAGTACAGAAGAAACATTTCATCAATTTAAAAATAAAGGACGTAACACAATCGAAAATTCGCAATGAACACAAATAAATGCGAAAATAATATGTTTTATATAATAATATGTCTTTTATATGACAGCTCTGACTGACAGCTTATAGTTAAGCACTAAATCCAAAATAAAATATAGATTGTACATCCAGCACTCTAGAATCTAGATGATAGTCTACAATTGAGACTATTCTACATTGTAGAATATCTAATAAGTAGATCTCAACGTGCTGGATACGCCTAATATCTTCGTTACATTGTTCATTCTGCCACGAGACGTTATTTACGGTCTCCCCACCAGGTGTAGGTACGAAAACAGGATCTGCTTTTTTTTCAAGTGTTATGCCAACTCACACCATCCAAAATACGTACCTTACAAAACAATTTTAGCAAAACAGTAATGCGAAAATCACTTTCTTGGACACCGGCAGACCCGATCTTTCTTATCACTAACATGAATACAAATCTTATCACTATCATGTTTACCTTGACGAGCCTTTTCTCGTTGATTGCATCCTTCTTGCGATAAAGCATATCCATGATTTTGAGGTAATAAGGAATGAAACTAGAATAAATATGTTCAGATATATGTCTGAACTGTTCAAGCTGTGACTGATAGCAAAAATCGGACAAAACGGTATTATACAATAGAATGCAGCACGTCAATTGTTTTCAATGAAAACATTGCATTTTGCTACGCTTGTTTTAATTTGAAAAGTACTGTATAGATTTGAATAATAAAGGTCCAACATGTAAAACATACTTATGTGGACAGGCTTATTAATAATTTGTTTGTGAGCAACACATTCCATTTTTAACATATAGTTATGAATATCCATAATGAGATGTGGCGAAAATAAGTATATGTAATATACTAAAATATTGCAATTTTTTTTCATTCGAATTGTTGTTATACATTTTCCATTCTTGCACTTCATTGAGAAATTGTTTGCTTCGGATAAACCTCTCAAATCTGCGGACGGCAAAAAAAAGTTAATTATTTTGCATTCGTTTTGCAGAACTGTTCAAGTTTTATTCGCCCAGGTGGCGCAGTGGTTAAAGCTGCGGCAGTTGGAGCGGGGAGGTACTGGGTTCGAATCCCGATAGGGGCAGGATGCAAAAGATATTTTTCACCATGAGATTACGATCTGTGGTGTGCTGAACACAACTATGATCTCTCGTTCAAGTGCAGAGCTCATGGGCCGATCCATCTTCCATGTCAGTACTATAGACTGTGCAGATGCACAATGTGCAGATGTTTAGGAAAATTCGACCTAAAGCAGTATGTCCTCGAATTGGCTGTAATGGCGTAAAAGAAGGGACGTGTAGCGAACCTTGAACAAGTAGGGAGTACCTTGAGCCCCAAAACAGATTAGAGATAAAAAAATTATAAAAATAAAAAAAATTACTATCAATATTGTAGTAGTTTCAACAAATAAAATGTTTTAAATGTGTATACGATATTTTATTTAAGATTCTGACGTGAAAATAAAAATATCAAATAAGATGATAAATTGTTATAAGTATAACTTTTCACTTAATCCATTATTTAACTTACTTGTTTTTCATATTATTAGTTATATTAAAACCTGATTTTAAATCAATAAAATAATCACGACTAACAAAAAAAAATCACAATTTCTTAAACTATTTAAATACTCTCAACAAACAAGTAAATAAGTATAGCTTCTTATATAAAACCATAATTTAGTATTTGAACTAATATGGCCTATTAAGAAATACTCCTCATATCACATTCGTATAACAGTTACAGATGAATTACCTTTTTGAAAATGAATATTATTATATATGGTTGAAATTCATATTTAGAATTTTTCATATGTGTGACTCTTATTCCACTTTTAAATTCAATCAAATAAAAATTTGATATTTTTAGTTCAAAAATATTCCTTATAGTGGAATTTTTATTTTTGATATTATAAATATATTTCGGCAATCAAGTAACCATCTTCAGTTCATGATAAATACTGAAGATGGCAACTTGATTGCCGAAATATATTTATAATATAAAACATAAAAATTCCACTATAAGGACTAAAAATATCAAATTTTTATTTGATTGAATATTATATATCTATATGCAATTATTTATATAAATTATTCCAATAAAATTCCACATTCACTAAAAACATCTCTAGAACATATTTTTCTTGTTACGCATGATATATAAACACAACATACAACCATTTTGATATGTTTATTGCCCCTTTCAGACAAATCTTTAAAAAACGTTTGTTTTAGAACAAAAATAACATGAAAAAATATTTCATCCCCAGGGATTTACGACATATTTATATTACTAAATAGAGGTTAAAATGTATGCGGAAGAAATAATAAAAAATTAACTCTAAAACAACAAATACCAAAAACTAATAACAACTTACCTATAACAGTATTTGCAGCCGCCTCTTTACCACCGGGTGCGTTATTTGCCGGTGGTCCACACTGCAATATATCCGATAGCGATAGAGACGAAGCGATTAATTGACGCTTCTCCTCAAAATTTAGGTAATCCAATGAATTGCTACGTTGTGGTGTAACAATTGCAACAGATTTTTGAATCGATTGAGATGACGTCATCATATTTGAATTTTGACTTGATGACAAAATATTTGCAGAATTATTATTACTACCCGACAATATAACATTTGGTATAGAATTTTGTTGTTGCAATTGGTGATGTAGTTGTTGTTGCTGCTGTGTTTGAGGTAAAGGTAGCGACTGTTGTTGTTGCAACGGTTGCTGTTGATGATGATGATGATGTTGCTGAGATTGTAACGATTGATTTTGTTGCGATTGATTATTTTGCTGCTGCTGAATATTTGGCAAATGTTGACTTCGCATCGACATTTTTACGGATTTTATCAACTTATTAAAAAACTTTTTATCAAAATACACTTTATATAAAATCGGACAAAAAAACTTTTGAAAATTTGGCACAAAATTTATTTTTTTAAATCACAACATTTACTTAACATTTTTTTGTATTATGTAGAACCAAACTATTACAATAAGAAAAATAGTTTCGAATTTTATATTTTACTAAATATTTGAGAATAATAAAGCACGTATATAAAATGAAAATAACATTTGCGATTGATAGCTTTTAACTGCGATATCTAATAATGTAAATACAATTTAATAGTATAGTTATGATATTTCTCAATATTGTGTTACCGAATTAGTAGTGTGCTTGTATATGGTATAGTAGACTTTAGACTATTATTAACTTTAATTTATAACAAATAGGCTTCGAAATGTTAGATGTAGTTCAATTCAACCTTATCTTACATACGCAAATTTACTGTGTATACTTAGTCATAACATTATGAAATTTATTTTCTAGTGTAGATAAAAATCGAATTTTAATTTGTCAATATTAGTAAGTCAGACAACCTAGTTTAATTATAGTTTTAATAAGTAAGTACTTAATATATTTTGTAAATGTTATGTATTGACAGCTAAATTATTTCTTGGTAAGAAATACATATTTCGTTCTCGTTATATAAGCTAATAAATTGGACTTATTAAGGATTGTACGATGCTAAACAAATTTGTAGTACTGTCATGACAAATCCTTTTATCTGATCGGAATACAGCTATTTTTAGTGAAACAACTGTGTTAGAATACTTAAGAATTTCTAACATAGTTTGTCTTTGCTAGACAACATTTTCTTAATGTTTTATCTTTTAAAATGACGAGTAATCGATGTAGTGTCATTTTTACCACCTTTGAAATATAGCTTACAATGGTTAAATATTTGATGACAAAACTACACATAAAATAAACTATGTGTCTTTTTACAAAAGGGCATAAGTCGTTTTTGTTGATTTTTCAGGGCGAAATTATTTTGGTTTGAATCGCTTTGACAAATCTATTTTTTACTTTATCAGACCAATTATAGAGTAAGTTTTATTTGCTATAGTTATAAGATACTTATATGCAAAATCTTTCTGTTTTTCATACTTTTTTTTAAGTTATGCTCTTTTATGACTTTAAGGAGGAAATCTTTATAAGATGAGATTTTAGAACAATTTGAATATTTCCATTTCTAATATGGTTATAAAACCACAAAATATTAATGACTTATGTAGTTTTGTATAGGGAATTCGAATATCTCAAAAAGCCGAATTGGTCATAATTCGACTTATGCCCTTTTGTAAAAAGACCACATAACAATTACTTAAGTTGCCTTTGATTCTTAGAAAGATCTCAAAGGCAAAGATGATTGTTTTACTTAAATATTTACAAAATTTGTATTTCGAAAATACTTAATAGTTTTTATTGATACTAACCAGTTATTCATAATACAGTTCTAACTACTATGATACACATTTAGATTAGAATTTAAATCGATACCTGTCGTGGATCTAAGAGTATTTATAAATCATAAGATGTTAGTATATTCGAAGTCTATGAAATCTAATTTATTGAATACAAGAATTCCAGCTCAGACATATATAGATTTTAAACAGAATAAAACTATATTAAAAACCTAACCGTCAACAAGTATTTTAATACACCTGCTTATTCAACTTTTTATGTTTTATTTGATAAAATCAAGTAAATTCCTGAAATAGGGATGTTGTCTTGTGTAGTAATATACTTAAAGAGAGAACGTTATAGAAAAACACTACCGATCGTTTTTTAAAATTAAATACAAGCATACCAACACAAAACAATATATCAAACAAGTAAATACCAGTGCTACCACTTTCTGTCAAATATTTAATAAAAACAAAAATTAAACTACTTTCGATTATCAACAACATCAAACACGTTTGATGACGTCACTTTAGAAAAAATTTACCACTCACACAATCACAAAATTTTATTTCGTGATTTTTTTTTCAAACAACAAAAACATAAAACTTGTTTTTTATTTTCAAACAGAATACAACAATAAGGAGATAATTTATTTATTTTCTAAATATATTTATCTCTTGTACACTCACATACTATATTATATAGAGCTCTCATTCATCACTACATTTAAAGATACACTGTTATGAAATTTTTCTTTTTCATTACATATCTTTCAACCCAAGAAATTTAACTTCCATCACAACAAAAGAATTTTATCCATCTTATATATACATATAATATAATATTTTGGAAAAAAACACACAATTTAATATACAACACCCAATAATTATCAATGAAAATTTTATATGAAACACTGTGAAACCATTTTACACTTGAACACAGTAAAAATAAGATAATTATTGTTTTTATATTGTGCTTTCTGTATAACTTATACGCCCGAATTTAAATACCACATCACCGTTTCATTCGACAAATTACAAATGACTGATTGATAAATAGCGAAAAAGCACACAAATACATTTATAAAAATATATATCCTCTCTTTCATCCTCTCAGTTTAAATAGCTTTGCTTTATTACGATTTGCTTGCACAAAACATTTCATGTGCGTTTTGTATATATACACATAATATGTATACAAACAAACACAAATGCAATAATTAATAATCGGTTTAAAAAATTACTCTAATTTTCACGTATGGTATTGATGCGTCTAAATATTCACGTAAACTCTATTTTAAATGGGTTAAGTAACTATATTCATTAATTTACACAAAATTACCACACTATGTCATATTGTAAAAAATCTTTTCGATTCAAATTTCATTCAATATTCTATTTAAAAAACACAATTTTAGATGTGACATACGGCGCTATATAAACTATATGTTTGTGTGCGAATGAAAGACGGCGCCATTATAGATTTTACAAAAACAAAATATGAACTGTGAAGCTAAATTACTCTCTTGGTTCTCATTTATCGCGTTATTAAAGATTTACAAGATACAGTTGATTCATAAAGTATCCATGTGTGCGACAGTTTGGTCTTTGGTTTAACCAGCAACCGCAATATGGTTAAGACTCCACTGGTCAAGTAAATTTTTAATATGTGTGTATTCTGTATACTGTCATGAACAGAGACGACATCTACTATTCAATAGGCCAAACTAATACATAAATAAAATTGTTAGAATCGATAACGAATGAAAAGCAACTCTGCCGACACATTTCTATACATGCACAGATGCTACAATTATGTGTATCTCTTTTCATTATTCTTATTATGCAACTGCTGTTTCATTTTTAAGTGAAACAAAAAACAGATTATGAAAGAAATTTAAGTTTTAATTCATAAAATATGATAAATTGAACAATTCAAGGTAATAGAACAACTAATGAATCGAAGATGTAATAAATTTTTAAACAACATAATATTATTATTTTCCAATTAGGCACATCATTTAGTGTAATTAAATTAAAACCAACAACATTCGGTAGAACAAACTCATTTTAAATTTTTAATCCACAATTGGAAATTCCAACAACAAGACAACAGTCTGGCATGGTATGACAAAAGTCGAAGATCGAGTAGCATCACTAATAGTTAAAGTAAAACACGATACATTAGATATACGTTAGATATACTTAAAATTGTGCCCGAGAATCAGCTACTTAGCAAGAAAAATAAGATATCGGTTTTGTCAGATTACTGGCGTCAACAATGAAAAAACATCGTTTTACTAGTTAGAATCTGAATAAAAATATGGCCACTGTTTGCTTTAAACAAGTCAAATATAGAATTTGTAAAGAGACAACGCTTGACAACAAGCAACGGGAGAAACGGACTTATCACAAAGTTGACCAATCAATTATGTTATCTTTCAGTCTATATATCTCAAAAGGTAACTAAATATTTGTACCAGTAGTCTACAAAAGATGAGATGTGGTTTGGGTTGAAACGTTGAAGCAAGTACACGAATGAAATGTGACTGTAAAGAAATCAATGTAAATACGATATTGATATATATGATATGATATATTGTGGAAGAAACCATTTAAACAGGTGGTAATCGAGTAAAAGGCGACTTTAACATTCTTATATCCAGAAATAAGTAATAAATTAAATAGTGATGAATTATCAGTGACATATTAGAGCATACAATTTATTTGTGAATTTATTGGTTATAATTGATTCTTATTGTATGATTGAGAAATATATAATTGTTTTGATTGATCAAGCTCAGGAATATATAACAAATCATACTTTTATTGGTGGACACGCCAATTAATGTATAATACATTATTCTCTGTTAAAATAGCATCAACATTTTATGAAGAAACTGGAATGAGAAATTATGCTGTTTAAAAATTGATTTTTGGTTTTCTTTGAAAAACTTGATGCTATTACCCGAGTCGAGTAACATGACATTATGATAGGAAATGCAAAAATTTCCGTTACGACAGATAAAAAATATATATGAATGATAGTATCATCATCCTTGGATTTTTTCACTGCAAGATTCTCTAAAATTAAATAAAGTAACGTATAATAAAATAGAAATTGAAAATAATAATTTTAATTTCATTTTGTATAGGAAAACTAAAGCTTTAAATTCATTTTTTGTTTTAATGGTCAGTAAAAGCATAAGGAATTCTGTAAAATGTTACATTATATAGAAAATAAAGGAGGCCATATCAAATCTTGTAGATTTTAAATTTATATTTTAAAGAAAGGATAAATTATCTTAGATTAAGAATATATATGCCATAATTTAAAAACATTTATTTTTAATACATTTTGACTAGTATTACTCCTAAAAATGGACTAACAAGTTTAAATTAATTGAGTCAAAATTTAAATTAAATTAAATTAATTTAAGTTGTGAAATAGTGAAAAAGTTGTTTTAATTAAAATGTTATTTTGATATTATCTTTTTTAGCTATTTATATAATAAAAAAGACGAGTTAAAAGTTTAAATTTTTTGACAAGTAATAAAACTTGTGTCTAGTTTTGTTACTTGTCAAAAAATTTTAAGTTTTAACTTGTCTTTTACGTTTATATATGTTTATTGTTGTGAATCAACAAACTTGCTCAACTTTTTAAGTTTAAAATCTAAATTGGAGAAAAAAATAAAACAGCCACGAGTTTTACATATTATCAATTAAAAATACAAAATTTAGAAGTAAACGTTCATACAAGAGCACATACTCCACAACTTACTTTAATAAAAAGGCTCTTAATATGCTAAATCATTAACTGATATCTCCAAATATCTAAGAAGGGCGTATAAGTATAACATGTACGATAATCAATCAACTTAAGTTAGATAAAGTGAAATTTAAAATATGATTTATCTTTACTAAATAATTAGTAAAGATGAATCATATTTTAAATTTCACTTTAGCCTACTAAAGTAAATTGATTATCGTACATCAATGTTGTAGCCATATACTATACCCTTTCAATACTGAGACAAATCAGTATTGAAAGGGTGGTATATGGCTGGTGTTATGGTATGTTTAAATAATCAAAAAAATGGTTAACGACCTTAAAAATAATAATACATTCTTAAATAACATTTAAATGTTGTTCAAATTTGAATTAACTCTTTTTAAAAAGACACAAAAGTTTTTCGAATTAAGCAGATAACTTTATTAAATATTAAAATAAACACGTGGCAGTTAATAATGGAAAAGAATGTAAGATAAGTGATTACCTCTTTCAGCTCTACAGGCCTTCAATCTTTCACTTAAATTTTCCAACACATTTTTACATAATTGTGGTTCAATTCGAATAATTTGCTCGGTTGTGTTTCCTTACTGTCGCCGGTTGTAGCTTAACGGTTAAGAGAGTTTCTCATCACGTGGCGGTCTCGAGTTCGATTCCGTTTATGGGCTCTAAGCCATAGATTATTATGTTTTCTTTTTAATGTTGAATGGTTTGAGGATTTTTAGCTTAAACTTTGCTCTCCAAAAACCCTATAAAAAGAAATCGAATGGTGTAAGTGACATGATCTTGGTGGCCAATTGACAGAACTAGCATACATTTTTCGATCACTTAATTTTTATTTCAAAAGATTTATTATTTCCGTTGCTGTTTGACATGTTGCACCGTCCTGTTGTAATCACATATTCTGCACATGAATGGGTTTCTAAACCTTAGTTATAAACTAATTTAAGTGAAAGAAGACTATTTGTTTCAATAAATTATGGTAACCGTAACTGTCATCCAATCAACTCCAGATTATTTCCGGATAATGGTTTGGGACCACTTTTGTTTAATTTTCAGGTCCTTATAAAGATCATCTTTTCAAATATACCGTTTTTTAGACGGTTAATTTGATTCGTCATGTCTTAGTTCAGCTATGTATTTGGCTATTTGCAGTACAATGTCAAACGAAAATTAAGCGACAATGCCTTTTTTCTGGTAGAATAAGCATATCTATATAATCTATCTGATTGTAACAATATGTAAGAAGATACTGTTCATGTATATTATTTGGGTGAGAGAATTTTATGTTTACGTGTTAATTTGTCAGAGGGCTGTGCCGTAGTTGGACATATTTTAAGATAATTTCTTCATGAACTTGAAAATATTCGTCATTATGTCTCTTACTTGTGTTCTATTTTGTTGGAAATTTTCTTTTAAATATGGTATAAAAACTATTATAATTTGAATAGTTAATAGGTAAAATCAGGTCAATACTCGACAACAAGGAATAGGGCAATATATTCATCTCAAGAACGGAGAATTATTGTTACGGCTAATTTGATCAATTTTCGTTCTGTTTTATGTATGCGATATCCCTGCTGTGAGAATATTGCTGCTGTGTCTGATGACGTACAAGAAATTTAAGACATACAAGAATTGTTAACTCTTGAGATCGTAAATATTAATAAATAATTGAACTTCGATGTGAAATCATAATTCAATGGAAATTTTATGGGAAACCCACGCGATTTGGTTACTTGCAAACATGTATAGAAATTTAAATAACGTGACTACAATTCACATAATTTGACATTTGCACACGTTTTTTTGCATTGAATTTTGGTGTAAAACATCAAAATGTAACCTTCCAAAGAGCAAACGGTTCACCGATTGGTGCCTGCTGATCGTCAAGTGACTTACTTCCATGCTCTGTTAAATCTGGTGGCAAATATCTTTCTTTGGAGCTTTGTGAAATTTTATGCACTAAATAAAATGTTTAAAATTATTCAATAGTTATAAATAGGTGTGAGTTTTAATTTCAACCAAGTTTTATATTATATTGTGTAATAAAATAAAATAAAAACAATTTCAGGTTTCTGTTTTAAATTTATTAGGGTATTGCACCTTTAATGCATAGGTAAATTTTAGTTGTCCTAAAATATGAATTGTGATCTGAAACAGTGCAGTCAATGAGAAGAGTATTGATAACAGGAGCACAAAAAATGCTAAACAGTTTCTTCCTTCCCCTCCCCACACTGTTCGCAGTATGAGATGTTTCGAATTTTCATTCGAAACATATAATTATTTAGGGAGCAGTCCCCGTGAGAATACCGAGCATGATCTTTAAAGTGTGTCTATTATAAATTAAGAAAGACTGGGATATTTGCTGGTTCACTGATCCAAAGAAGATTTTGGATAAACGACAAGAGATCAGATGATCTCATCTTTTTTGGTGCAGATCTCCAAAGTAGTCAATTTCTTTTTTAAGAGATAGTGACGTCACTCCTAGAGCGGGCTCAGAACAAACATATTTTACAATATATTATCTCATTTAATTCAATTGAATCAAATCTTTAAAAAAATTAGATGAACAAGAGACCTTGGGTATTTCTAAAATGTATTTATGCTAACGTCGGTTGTGGCTTAATGGTTAAGAGACTTTCTAATCACGCTGCGATCCCGAATTCGATTCTAGCAGTTGAGGCGCGGTAAGGGCCTGTAGATTATTAATTTTTATATATGCAAGCATTTAAAATTTATGAAACATCAGTTCTTCAACCGTTAATATATAGATTACACTTTTTTGCTGGCAGGGACCGCCAGTCCTTGCACACATCTGCTTCTAAGTTTATTGTTTATTGAAAATTATTTCGTCTCCATTTCTATACATTCATCTAAACATTAGTATGTAGCACTTATTTTAGGTTCGAAACCATAAAACAATCAATCATTTTTAACAAGAGTTCTCTTTCATATTGATACTATAAGTACTTGTATATATAGAAGTCCATCAACATCATTTTATAATCGAATACCCTATATGTAACTCATTTAATCCATAAACCAATAATTCTCATCACCTTATAAAAAATGTCCTTTACCCAAAAAATAAAATTATCCTTTTTGTCCCAAAAATAATAAATATACATCGATTGAGTATGATATCGATCATAGTTGGAAATTTGGATGTAGCCGACAGTATAAATAGTTTTTATGTTTTATTTATAAATAAGGACATTATATATGTAAACAAATATACAAAGTACATCTCCCGTTCCATAAAGTAATAGCACAGATAAAAAGTTTGAGTATTTTAAATTAAATAAAATTATAATATATACATACGTAAGTTCATGGAACATAACTAATGTTGGTACTATGCAGTCGGTATCGTGAATAATTTAAACAAATAAGTTTCCCATCTTATAGTTCAATCCCATTCGTGTTCGAACTTTATTATTAAATAAAATACAATTACAAACTTGAATACATAGTCCTAAGCTGATACTGCGTCGCACATTTTTTTTTTAACTTTATTTAACAGACGAATCTCATTTGTAATTTATAGATGTCACATCGGTATATAGAACGATCGAGACGGTCATATTTCTTATATACTATTGTTCGAAAAATAATTTCAATATATTTTTTTTTAAATTAAGCTTTAATTGGGTGCAGGGTGGACTTTTAGACTGTCTTAGCTCCTTTTAACTGTCAGAGCCCCTGCACATAACGCGCGATCCTTCAAGCAAAGGTTGATAGCTGTCTGTTGTGCATTTTATAGTCAAACGGAAACTTAAAACTGGATAACGAATTCCACTTCCTAGATGTTCGATAAATAAATTCGCGCTTTGCTTCTTCAGTTCGCGCTTTGCAGCTTCACCGTAAACCTATACGCACTGACCGTTCCTCGTGTTACTCGTCCTGGCGACACAAATGGTAATATTTTCTCTTTTAGTTTTGCGGAACATTTACTATTTATTAATCTATAGAATACGCAGAGTTCTGCAACATCTCTTCGGTGCTGTAGGCTGTCTAGATCTTTCGCAAGTCTGGACTTTCGTATTATTCGGATGGCACGCCGCTGAACTCTATCCAGCAATTGTAGAGCAATGCCATATGCTCCACCCTAAACCTGACAGCAATATTCTATACAAGGTCTAATAAAGGTTTTATATATTTGGAGATTTAAAAAAACCGTCTGCATCTATTGAGGAACCCAAGTTTATGTGAAGCTGATTTGGCTAATGCGATTATGTGTTCATTCCATTTTAAATTGTTGCAAATCGGAACACCAAGCAGACGAATTGAGTCACAACCCACGAGAACGTGGCCTTTTACCACAAAAGGGTATTCGTTGTGACTTATTTTACGCGAGAACGTGCATATTTCTGTTTTTTTCTCGTTAAATTTGACCTGATTTTTTATTCCCCACTCAAATCGGAACTAAGTTAAGTGACAACTTCCAGCCGTTTACCGTGTAACTCTGAATGAGTATGCTCGACCTCCAATGAAATAGAAGAATGCAATGTTACAACTAATATCTGATGTTCGTGTTGTATATACAATCACTAGAAAATGGGAAGAGGGGCACGCACAATACAAGATGAAAACTTAATAAAATTTCATCCGAATTGCGGGGAAACCAACGTCATCCAACTCACTTTATGAAATGTTTTGTTTAAATATAATAACATAACATATTTCACTTGTCCACCACCTGTGACAAATCCCATTCAATTAAAATACGATTAATCAAAATTTCTCCACAACAACAATATACATTGATTGTGTATGTATTTCGAGGGAGAATACACAGGAGATAAATCAATGCACGTCGATGCTAAATGTAAGCGATGTATAATCCTAATCCATCTCGAGTGATGTTGGTGCGATGGTATAGATAAATAATAACAACAACATTTTTGAACCCCAACCCAAATTTTTACAATCAATTGTTTTGTTTAACTATTTCCAGTATACATAAGGGGGGGGGGGCACGACGCAGCCAAATATAATTACCAACTTCCCAGAATTGATTTTTTCCACGGATATATAATAATGACATAATGAACACAAAACTTTTGTCTGAACAATGCCAAATCACAATACAATCACTGTTGAAGAAGTAAAAATAACCAAAAAGTAAAAAAAAATTCTACGACGAAGAAACATCCTTTTATAACTTAATTTAATCAATTTTTAATTTTATTTTCTTATTTAAAAGTGACATAAATAAACTACAGCGTGACACATACGACCATTTCCTATTTAAATACCTGCTGTTTTATTAAGGTTACTGTCCATTATGCGCACAAATTTATCTCAACACAGTTAAAGCATAAACGTAACACCACAAACGTTTATAACACTCGTATTACCGATATTACTTCAAAGACAAATTTAACAGAACTAACGTTGCAGTTAAACTTATACAATCATCGATTTGGTTATCTTATCTTGATAAAAAAACGTGTCTTGTTTGTTTCGATTTGTTTTATTTAGGCTGTGTGCCATACTCAAGGTAAATTGCAAAATTCGGTAAATCACATTTTTAGTACAAATTTACTTCTCATGGTGTGCCAAGCTATGCAAGTAAATTTTTTAGTGAAAATGGTATTAAGGGTTAAAATCACTGGTTAATAGGTAATAAATGAAACGTCAAAATTTCGTATTATTTTTTCTATATTTAAATGTATACCATATATAAGTTTTTTTATTATTTATATTATATTTATTAATTATTTTATATTATATTTATTATTTATCTATGGGTTTATTAATTTTAAATTACCCAAAACGTTTACATTCTGAAGCAAAAATTTATATGTCAAAACAATAACAACAACAAACAATTACCTTTTTTTCAATCCATTTACCCTACTTTTTAGAACAGTATTTGAATTTACTAAAAAATTCACTAAAAATGTCATTTACCTTGAGTATGGCACGCAGCCTTAGTAGTAAAATTGACTTGATAAGAAGTGCGAGCCATAAAAGACTAGCGATAACTAATTGATTTAAGTGTTTGTTTTAGAGGGAATTATTATGTGAATATATAGTTCAACGAATAACTATTTCGTCGATACGGTTGAGACTACTGGATCAGTAAAAATGCTCATGAATTTATCAAACTTAATCAATAAATATACATGCATTAGAATGTTTTGACTTGTTTGACTACAGGTTGGCCAAGATAAGAAGAAGGAAACATGGTAAATTCTTCTAATCTCTTGTCGAACTATATATCAGCTTAAAATGCACGCATATTTTAAAATGACTTTTGTCATCTAATCATACATAACGGCTGTTTTTTTAGGTTCACAACTATGAGTTGGCACCACCGCTTTATTTGACAATCCAGATATTAGTTCCTTTTTGGTTAGTTTGGTTAGTTTGGTTTGACATTTCACTATGGATAGAGTTATGAAGAAAGCGTATTGCTTTAAGTAAATTTGAATGTATTGTAAAATCTGAGTTGTTCCTTGTATCTTGTAATCCACTAGGCCGGTTTCAATCTGATGATGATGACGTCATTGAATGACCGTGTGATCGAAAGGATCAAATCCATCTCATCAGGCATATGCTACCGGACTTGATGTTCATACTCTGCGATTCTTATATATATGTTTAGTTGTGTCGCGACAGTACTAGTGAATTACAAGAACTTAACTCGAAATATGTTTATTAATTAATTGTGGCGTGAGATAATTTAATTGTATTTGATGGAGTTGCTCAAGAACGCCACAGTTACATTAGAGAATCGCTTACAAATTGTTGAGATTGCTAATCAAAATAATGGTTCTGTTCGTCAAAGTTATCGTGCAGTTTTGAATTTTTCCATAAAAATAAACAATTTAATGAGAAGTTAGGAAAAACTTACATCAATTAACAACATGTTTCCAAAATTAAGGAATGAACTGCTTACAGATGATGAAATTGAAACTATGTATAGTTAAATATTCAGAAAAAGGTTTCTGCCGAACTCTTTTAGTGGTATTTTTGATACCACTAAAAGAGTTCTCTTTTAGTGGTATTTTTGATCAATTAACAGGTAATATGCTGTATAAAACAAACGCCTACTAACTGACATATTTACTGAAAATCATTTTTTTGATTGGATTGAAGTATGTTATACAAATCTATATCTTAGTCTTATCTTGTTTTCTATAACTTATCTTGTTAGTTTACTATGTAGGAAACATTCAAGAATAAAAGCAAAAGGCAGTAAAAAAAATTTTAGTGTAGGTTTGTCAATAATTGAAATATTGAATCTAACCCACACGATAATAACTCACTTCACCAAATTAATATATTTTACTCAACAACTATCGGAACAGTTAACTGTAATTATGGATTAACTGAAACAAATGGCTCTTTAATCAGAGAAACGCGAACGCTCGAAATATAAATGCAGAAGATTAGAGTTTATCTGTGAATTATTAGGATAATAAAATAGTTCAACCTTAACATCCTTTATCGTTTTAGAATCAATCAAGCATTTCAAGTTATATTTACAAAATTGAGGGAAAGGCAAAAGATATTCTGTATCTTACCGTAAACAAGCAAGCATCTCAAGAAATAAAAAAACAATTAATAGAAGCAAAAGGCGACAAACAAAATGTTCATGTTATAAGCCGCACATGTGTATGACAAAACAGATTGAAAGTATGACATTCATATTTTAACAAGGTGAAAAAACAATTTCGTGCAAAACATTAAGAGCTAACCAGTGAATGTATATTTATAGAGGAAGAAGCTTAGCTATGTTCTCCTGGGACATGCACCGAATAATTAAAAAATACTTGCTTTAAAGATCAATTTTCTAAGTTCATATCAATTTATTCTAAAAACCTATAATATATTTCTTGAATTGTAATATATTTCTCATGAATATTTTTAATTATAAAAAATGATCTCTGAATATATAAAATATGTTTTTGATAACAAGACAACCCACTGTTTCATTTGAAGAACATATTTATTCGCAGAAAATACTGTTGTTCAAGCGGCAACGGGTAAACTAAATATCATGATTGTTCATTGTCATGTACTGTTCACATAAGAATGTGTTTTATCAAATTATGAAATAGTACAGATAAATATTTCCTAAAGTGCATTTTTTATTTCAGTACACACAGTGCTGGTGACAAAGTTTTTAAAAATGTAAGTTATATTTATATGTAATTTTATTATTTAAATTAATACGCAATACTTCTATTTTTCAATTAGAGATATGGGAACCATTATTTTTCCCATCACTCAGGTTCGATTGACCCATTGTGATAAACCATCGCAGACGTACACTCTCATTCCCGAAATCTGTTTATTTGTCAAATGTAGCCCAAAGTATCTGGTATACTCAAGGCCACATTTGCCTTGTTCCTATTTTTCATTTGAAACATGTAATTATTCAGAGAACAATATCCCGCAAGAATATACAGCAAGATCTTCAAAGTGAGGCAATGATAATTCAATAAGGACTCGGCTCTTTTCTGATTTATTGTTTTAAAGAAGGTTTTGGATAGGCGATAAGATATGGGTATTCCATTTCTTCCAATACGGAGACTTTAGTGCCATAATTTAAAATAGCACATCATTTTTATGATAGTTAAAACAGTTTTGTTTTGACATTTCTGGAATACCGTTTGATAATCTTATCTTACTGCCTATTTATATGTACAGGAAAATAAGAACGATTCATTCATCTTAGAGAATGTCAGTTTGTTAGTTGTGGTTAGGCTATGTTTCATCATGTATAGCTTTGGTTTTCCTCAACATAGCAAATAAACTAGAAATATGTGAGTAAATAGTTAAGTATGTATTCATATTTATAGCTAACCTGCAGCCTTTATTCCATTCCATTATGTATACTTTCTTTATGTTTAATTTTATATTCCATTTAGACAAAATATATTCAAAAGTAGATTTTTTGTATAAGATACTTCAATCCAATCAACAAATGTTTTTCAGAAAATCTGTCAGTTAGTAAGCGTTTGTTTTATACAGCATATTGCCTATTAATTGATCAAAAATACCACTAAAAGAGTTCGGCAGAAACCTTTTTCTGAACATTTTATTATACATAGTGTTTCAACTTTATCATCTATATGCAGTTCACTCCTTAATTTTGGAAATATGTCGTTAATTGTTTATTTTTATGGAATGCACTCTTAGTTTAAAATATTCTAGCAGAAACAGCTTTGAACGAAGAAGCTGCGTATAATCTTGCTGCCGTTTGTGGTCTTTGACTATCTTCAGTTACCGGCTAATTTAAAATCTATACGTAATACGTAACTTATATGTTTTATATAGACAAACGTTTTCAAATAATCATAGTTGAAAAGTTGTTGAACACGGTATTTTATTTAAATTTGATTTTCGAAAATACGAGTATGAACACTGAAAAAAAGTATGTTGATATTATCAAACAAGATAAGAAAACATAACAAAAAAAAAGTTCAAACTCAGCCAACTTAACGCTTTGTAAATACGTCAAATTATGCATTGTAAATGTCTCATATTGCAAAGTTAATAAACTCAATTTTTAAGTAGTCAATAAAACCACAATTTATATCAATGCTCAACTGAGACCTTACGAACCAATTTTAACGATTGGTGCACATTGTAGGTGGTCAGCCCAACGAATGTTTTTACACACAAACGCGTTTTTATGTCATCCGGTTGCATGTTAATTTTTGGACAACGGCGGGAATCGAACTCGAGACCGCGGCGTGATGAGAAACTCTCTTAACCATTATGCTACAACCAGCGCTTTGTAAATAATGAAATATAATTGTAAATTTAACAAAGCAATATTGTCTCTAGTTAACTAATAGTATAGTTAAACTAACTTATTTATTTTTTTCTAACTATCGGAGCACCAAGTAAATTAATTAAAGCATTACTATTTATATAATAACATATCACATAGTAAATTTTACATTTGATTTCGAGTAAAACTTACAAATCAATTAATGTAAACTTAACAAATCAATTGCGTTGAAGTAAAATAAACGCAACGTTAAAAACAATCCAACGAATATATATATATATATATATATATATATATATATATATATATATATATATATATATATATATATATATATATATATATATGTATATATATATATATATATATATATATATATATATATATATATATATATATATATATATATATATATATAAATGGAAAATTTTTCTAAAAATAAAGTTTGATATTTGATATAATAATTGCTGTCATTATCCTTCCATTTTGAATAAAATATTTGTTGATTTTTATATAATGTAGTATAACCAATGCTAAAATATTCTTTGTAAAGTGGCCATTGTTCAAGTTATAGACCTACCTATTAATTCCTTCTTAATATTGAAAAATTACTTAATTTAAGTTATTGAACCGAATAGTTGGTTCAATAACTTAAATTAAGTAATTTTTCAGACTTCAGAACTTTCAGAAATTGATGTGGTATGCTAAAATATAGTTACGAAAAAAAATTGTTAATTATTTGTTTATAAATATAACAAAATTTAACTTACTGTTTCTGCTGATAATTTATTTTCCCTTTGAAGTTGCTTTGCGTAATGCTCGAATAATATTTGGTTACCAAATATTATTCGAGCTGCGAAAGATTCAAAATTACATTGTATAAAGCAATTTTGTCTTTTCATTTTAAACAAAATTGCTCAAAATTAGTAACTGATAAATTTATTAAACTACTACAAATTAAAAAACATTAAACAAATATTATATATATATATATATATATATATATATATATATATATATATATATATATATATATATATATATATATATATATATATATATAAGCAATTTATTAATATAATATAAAAAACATATTTAAAAACATGTGTTTGGTTAGATTAACAGCGTAATTTAATATTCTAGTTTTTATTTTAACTTTAAACTCACAAATTAGTTCACAAATTATAGAACACAGAACTTACCTTAAATTAAATCAAAAGTTGTTGGATTAAACACTTTTATACATACTAAAAACTCTATATTCCTTGTGAGCTCTGTCGTAGCTGAACTATGAATAATCTGTAAATCGGCAGCATTTTATTTCATGCATTTCACTACTTTAAACGGTTAATTCAGTTTCTTTTTCCAAATTAACGTAATAATAAGTTAAAATGTACATTGCAACAGATAAATCAACTTCAACTGCTAAGTAGAAATAGGCTTGCTTGTAGTAAAATATGTTTAAGCACATGTTATAATTTTATAGGAATATAACTTATTTACATAGTAGCAAAGTAAATTTTCCGAAAGAAGTTTAATTAGCAGTAACGGTTTTTGTTTCTTAGTTTCTAATATATATATATATATATATATATATATATATATATATATATATATATATATATATATATATATATATATATATATATATATATATAAATATATATATATATATATATATATATATATATATATATATATATGTAAATATATATATAAATATATATATAAATATATATATATATATATATATATATATATATATATATATATATATATATATATATATATATATATAATTTTTTATTTTAAAATAACTTTGATAAAATTGTCGCTCTCGTGGCGGAGAAGGTAGCGTACTTGCTCTGTCATTCGGGGGTCTCGGGTTCGATTCCCGGGGTGGTGACGATTCATCAATCACGATTGGGTGTTTTTAATCTGTATGTGTATGTGGGTTGAACCGTGGGCCTCTAGTGGCATTGAGTTCTGGAATTATTTCCGCCTTCTTTAATTATTTTTTATTATTTTTTGATAAAATTATAGTTTAGATGTCAATTTTTGCACTAATAACGTTGCAATAGTTAATTTTACTTAAAAAATACTTGCTTTGCATATGAAGTAAAAACAAAAGCATCGTTATATTTACATATCTTACTTTACATGTCAATTTTGCAATAAAAACATCGCATTTTTTCAGTGAAAGAAACATAAAAAGTCATCTATGTCTTACAATTTCTATTACTTTTTTGTACCATAAGATTATTAATTTGTGCTATCCATGTAGTAGAGATCAGTGGTAGTGATCGTATTAAAAATTAACTCTCTCCAATTCCTTCTACCATTAATATACATAGGGCTACAGTAAAATTTCGATAGTATTGCATGCAAACATAAACTTGATTTTAATTCTCGTATTAGATTTTTAACTTAATTACTGAATATCTTGATTCTTGATTCATGCTAACAGCAAAATATAATAAATAATGGTTCAGGAGAAATCATCGGACATCGATTGCTTTCCGCAAGGCTATTATTATTGGCGAATTTCCAGACTCGCCAAATTCAATGTAATCCGAAGTTTACTAAGGCCATTTTGAGTCACAGTGGTAAGTTTTGTGTTGCAAGTTTTTGCTTTATCGGTTGTTTCTTAAAAATGGTTTATTATTGTACTGAAAATATATTCACATATTATAGTAGATGATATTCATATTTTATAAAATGTTACATTATCTGATGACCTATTGGATTCAGATGAACTCATTTTAATAAATTTTAAATATGAGTGATGAACATCAAACAAATGACAATAAAATTTTTAAATTCTATTATGCATAATTGTACGTTTTTCAATGAATACGTGATGAAATGAATAATATGTGAATATACCATGATAAAGTTTAAACAGAAGGTATTTTCTTATCGTTCAAGAAGGAAACTTCTATGGATTTCAATTTATTTGCAAATTGGTTTATTTAATTTAGTAAAAAGTTTCACTTTGTTTTCAAATAGTTTCGTTTAATTTGCAAAAGATTGCATTTAATTTACAAAAGGTTGCATTTAACCTGAAAAACGAATGTACGATGAATTTTTGTACAAATCGGAAATTATATCTCTTTGATTTATATATAGGTAGGTAGATCTACCAAAAAGATATAGAAGATCGAGACACAAGTTTCGTCACTACTTGTGACGGTTAAGGGTTAAGTTTAACATTAGGGTTAAGTTTAACTTTTTTTTTATTTATAGCTTTAATTGGGTGCAGGGCGGACTTTTAGACTCTCCTAGCAACTTGTAACTGTCACAGGTCCTGCACCCAACGCGTGAACCTTCAAGTAAAGGATGATAGCTGACTTAAACTTGTGCATTTTATACTCCCACGGAAACTGAAAACCGGCCAACAAATTCCACTTCGCAGATTTTCGATAAATAAATTCGCGCTTTGCATCTTTACCGTAAACTTATGCGCATTAACCGTTTAAAATTTTTGACGGCGTTTAAAATTATTGATGATTCATAAACATGCTCAATAACTCTTCGAATGTAGATTTCCAAGTGTTCCATTGTCTCTGGTTTATCGACATAGACAAGTGAGTTTACACAACCACAAAGAAAATCCCGCGAAATAATTGTTTCTTCAAAAGTTTTTCAGGTAAATCAATTGTATAGCGCGCGATGTGTGTGGCATGCAGTTCCGTCCTGTTGGAACCACATGTCAGCAAGATTATAGGCAGCTATTCGAGGTACGAAAAAATGCCTAATTTTGTCCTAATATACCGCTCACCATTGAGAGTAACATTATGATCATCATCGTTTTTGAACACATATCGACCAATAACTCCACCGGCCCATAAACCGCACTAAACAGTTATTTTCTGTGGATATAATGTTGTTTCGATAGAATTTTGTGGATTATCCTCACTCCAAATGCTATAATTCTGCTTATTTACGTATATTCAACCAGAAATGGGCTTCATCGGAGAAACAAATTTTTGAATGTAAATACAACATCAATATCAATTTGTTCTTCCGCCAATTTGTAAGCGTTGCTCTGATGTAAGTATATCCACTATAAAATGTCCAACCAAACTAAACAAAAAGCAACTATTAACGGTTAAATAGGTTGTCAAATAAAACCGTATTGCCAATTCAAAGTTGTGAACCTCTTAAAAACACCCTTTATAATCGCTCTTGCTTTTCAAACGACTTTTTTAACGTCGAGAGTTATAACGTCTTTATAATTTCCTAAAAACAAACTTTAAATATATAAACGACATTAAGATCAATTGATATCAATTGATCCGTCTTTCATCGTACATAAATAGACGGATACAACATTTAACATTACGTATGTACATACTCGTATATGCAGCACTGTTATATAGGCATAATTTTCTTATCTTTTCTTCCTTCCGTTTTTCGCATACAAAAGTAAGTTTGAATTACGAAAATCACATCAAATGAATGTCATCATGATAGAAAAATATAACAGATGAAAATGGGAAAATGTGTAAAACTATTGAAAAGGAAATATCGACGACGCCAGAATGTCTAACCTCCCATCCATACATTTTAATTTTTTGCAATAATTTTTTTTCCATTTACTTATGTGCTCTACACTGTTAAAAACTGAACAGTAATAACAATTCGATAAAAATGTGGAAATGAACGAAAAACAAATGATAAAGAAAATGGAGAAAATTACGATGATAAAAATAGATAATCTAATGTAAGATGATGAAGTCATGTACTCGTATATATGGAAAATGGATGGAGGAATTAACTCGGTCGCTCATCCTTCCTAATTCGAAAATGTCTCAAATGTGTGTGTGCGCGTATCTAAATATAGATTTTTTTTACGGATTTTATCATGTCCCCTTAATGCTATTTATATATCATAAGTCAACGATAGTTTATTTTATTTCAGAATCAGATAGTCATTCTTAACTGGCACTATATAGATCATTTCTACGAGTATATATGATACGCGAATTACGATAAATTAATTTTGAACATATAGGTAAGTTTTTACATTTATAGAAATTAACATAAAATATTAGTTCGCTTTCGAGTATACAAGAGCAGCTGTATTTAGCATAATTAGAAAACATTGTTTGTTTCTATTTTTACCATCTGTTTTGGGTCTTCTCCAGTTTCATATAAAAATTTACTAAAAGGTTTTTTGTCCAATTTACAGCATATTGCAACTATGTAATTGCCTATTGCAGCCTCGGTGCAGCATATTGCATCTAGTTGCTATCACATCCTCATGTGTTTTCGTAATCGTAATCAGATGCACTTTAAAGTACGATATAATTACGAATGTTAGTTCGAACCCATTTCCAGACGATGGAGTTGAACCTTTTGTTGATGACTTGGTGCTTGAGCCATTTTCACAAAATTCAAACAAATCGAATTTAGGGGTCTACTGTATCGAAGATTGCCCAATTCACAGAGATTTCTAATTAACATGGCATTTATGGTTAGTTAGGATAAGATACGCTCTATAATAAAATAAAAGTCATCAACAAAAGGTTCAACTCCATCGTATGGAAATGGGATTGATATTTTATTATAGAGCGTATCTTATCCTAACTAATCATTTATGCCATGTCAGTTGGAAATCTCTGTGAGCTGGGCAATCTTCGATACAGTAGACCCCTAAATTCAATTTATTTCAATATTGTGAAAATGACTGTGAAAATTTATTCATATTTTGTGTAGTGTAAAGTTTTTGTTTTTGTTGCAAACTTCACAACCGTATTTACACACATTTTTTAATGCAATTTATAGATAGCAACTATTTTCATAATTTTTCGAATTTCTAATTAACTCTTATGTTTTAAATGATAAATATAATTGAAATTATAAAGAAACAAGGCTTACAATTCATTTAAATTGCAGCACTGTGTCGACAATATTAGTTTTGTTTTAAGTCAGAATTCATAAATACAATAAGAGAGGCAATCAGAATAGCCACAGTGAACATCCGTCCAGATTGTAAGCTATCTGCAAAGACTATTTAACATTGTTAGTTGAGCTGACATGCAAACGTATGAAAAACCCCCCTTCTTCAGATAGCTAGAGATATAATTCTAAACTCCCACAAGCAGATCATTCTGATTTGAATACCCGGTCACGTGGGAAAACCCCGGAATGAAGAAGTCGATGTGGCGGTTACCTACGAGAAAGCTCTATAATTTGTCAGCTACGAATTGGGCAAACCAATAAGACACATATTAACCTCATACTAAAAACTGATGTACCTAGATGCAAACTATGCAATGACCTCTTAACACTTTCTTATTGATTGCCCTGGCCGAGAAAATAAAAGCCGTAAGCTTGGGTTCCTAAGCTCCAAATATACTACATTGAAATTTATGCACCATTACATTGGCCGTTGCGTGTAGAATGGAAAATTTGAGAAAACCCCACTAATTTGTACAAGTTTGATTTTCACCAGTTAAGTGTTAAAGTGTTTAAGCAGTGAAATAAAGACTAAAATGTAATTCTATAATGTAAAGACTATTATGTGAATAGAACCAAAAATCAAGATTAGTATTAGGCTCTGTAGTGACTCATCTGAATTTAAATTAATTCAGTTTATAGTTTTAATTGTGTCATACGCAGTTGATAGTTCGCGATTCTCACTAAGCGCATATTTTTATTTATACTAACCAACACACTAATTTTGATTTAAGTGTTGGGTTTGCAATCTAATAAAAAATTAAATGAAACGGGAAATCTTATCTTTACCTTTACATATTGAAGTGAATTAAAACCTTTTTATAAAAACATTGTTATAGTACTAAGTAAAAGTGAAATACATTGCACTGTGGCGTGTTGTGCCACAGTAAAATAAAATAAACTCATGATCGTTATTTTATAAGTGCGAAGCTCAACAATTGGTGACCCCGACGTTTATGATAAAATCCTTTTTAGGCATTTTATCATAAAATTTGGGCTATTAAACTAAATAACGGGAGCTGACCTATAGACGAACGCAGCATTGAGTGGATTCATCCGCTACGTGGGCGTGATAAAACACGTGATTAATCTATAGACATTAGATACGAAAGTTCGTATCAAATACAGGGTACGTAATCGTAAAACATATAAATTTTATAAAACGGAAACGTGCCAGTAATTTTTTTCTTCTCCATAGATTTCCGGTTACATATTCGAGACCAAGGATAGGATTACCCATACAGTTGGTGTAGCAGTTCGAGTTGCTTATAACCAAAATCAGGTAGAAGATTTTGAACGGCCAGTGCCCGAAAAAATACAACAGCCACAATTGGTAACCAATCAACAATAGCTGCTATAAACCACGCGCAAGAACATGAAGAATCAACATTAAAAACCGCGAGTAAACTTAATTCAAGGGTGAACCTAAAAAAAAGAAGATCATCAAAATTTATTGTTTTATACATTCAAACTTAAATTTTTTATATTTCTTTATAAAATCCACCATACCTAAACAATTTTTTAAACAGTTCTAAGCCTATCAAGAAAGATTGTTGGCGGAACAGGAGGTCATGAGAACCGGTCAAGAGAGCATCATCGAACGGTTGGAGCAGCAAGAAAAATGTGTCAACGAGAAGTTTCGAGAGCTTTCCGTTACGTTGAACACAAAGTCGATACCATCAAAATGGAAATGGATCACAAATTAGATCAACAAATCGAGGTGACCGATCAACGATTCCAGAAACTTGAAAAGGAGCTAATGGATCTGAAAACCAACGGCAGCGCTCAAATTGCTCGACCAACCAGCTCGATTAAATTGAAGCCACCAACGTTCGATGGAACCACACCATTCAACATCTTCAAACTCCAGTTTGAAATGGCGGCCACAAGGAATGGTTGGTGTGAAGAGGATTGGGTAGCAGCATTAATTGTGGAGTTAAAGGGAAGTGCTGCGGAGCTCCTACAAATCGTGCCGGAATACGAACGAGAGGATTACGGCAAAATCATGTTGGCTCTGGAGCGCAAATACGGAGGTGACCATCGACGGGAGCTACATCGTATGGAGTTGAAAGGACGATGTCAGCGGGTTGGAGAGACGCTCCAGGAGTATGCGGCTGATATAGAGCGGTTAGTGCACCTCGCCCACTACAACATGGCAGGAGAATACACAGAGCGTATCAAGATCGACGCTTTCACCGATGGTATACGGGATCCGGGTACGAGACATGCAGTTGTATTGTCTCCAAAAGCAACGTTTGCGGAAACCATCGCGTGTGCACTAACCAACGAGATTGCAAACAACATCATCAAACCAGCAGTTAAGGTACGTCGTGTGGAAGTGGAACCAGCAATCAGTCACAAACAGGGAAATAATATCAAACCAGCAGATAACTGGCGGACAACGAGATTCCGAGATGGAACTAGTAAAATCAGATGTTGGGTTTGTGACAAAATAGGACACATCTCAAGGGAATGCTGGGAGATAAAGCGCAAACGGGCGAGAACACCATCGCCGATGTACCGAAGGCCACCGGAGGAACGAAGAACACCAGCCGAGGAGGAACGCCAAACAACAACAAAGGCGTTAAACGAGTAAGAGTCAGCTTTGAGGAGCAAAAGCTGACTCCCACAACCAAATGCTCCATAACCTTCATCCCCATTTCCAGATTGGCAAAAGGTGGTGATAGCTTGATGGTGAGAGGCGAAGTAGAGGGACGATCCAGTATTATTACGTTAGACACTGGAGCAACGAGAACGATTGTGCGGCCGGATTTTATCACGGATGGAGTTGAGCCTATGGAAGGGTTCAAGTTACAAACGGCGACAGGCGACAGTGCGGCTATCAAAGGAAAGAAGAAGGTTACAATACGAATCGGGAACAACAGTTTTCGACATGAAGTTCTGGTTGCGGATATTGTGGATGAGGTCATCCTAGGAATGGACTTCATGAAGCGAAATGGATTCGTATTGGATGTCGGACGGGGAACATTGAGCTACGGTAATGTCGAACTGCCTTTGCAACTGAACAACGGGAAGGAGCCAGTCGTAAGGAGGATAACATTGGATCATCGGACGAAGCTACCACCACACTCGGAAACGGTTGTTTGGGGGAAATTGGATGGAGGTCCTGGGACACAAGGGTTGTGGGTTGTGGAAGCCAACAGTGACGAGCTACAAACCAAAGAAATTATCATCGGAAAAGCTTTGGTTAAACCGGATTGTGACTTTAGAGTTCCGATAAGGGCTCTTAATTTATCGGATGTGACAAAAACAATCAAAAAGGGAACTATCATCGGCCGAGGTGAGGAAGTATCCACGATTATAAAATGTGAGGAGGCGAATCCGTGTGTAAAGGCCAAGGACCAACGACAACGGAAAATAACGGAGGAACTAACGCAGAAATGGACACAACAATTAACACCAAAAGAAAAACAAGCAGCAAAGGAGTTGCTTCAGAAATATATGTCCATTTTCTGTGGTGCACCGGAAGATAATGGCAGAACAAATATGGTTAAACACCGGATCGACACAGGAACATCAACACCTATTCGACAAGCGCCAAGAAGATTACCATTGGCTAAACAAGCAGAAGTGGATAAGATGGTAACTGATATGCAAACATCGGGAGTAATTGAGCAGTCAACGAGTCCATGGAGCTCACCAGTAGTATTGGTAGAAAGGAAGGATGGAAGTATGAGATTCTGCGTTGATTACCGGAAGCTCAACACAGTTACCAAAAAGGATAGTTACCCGTTACCAAGGATCGACGACACACTGGATACATTGGCAGGAGCACGGATGTTTTCAACATTGGATTTGCAGAGCGGCTATTGGCAAGTGGAGGTCGCAGACGAAGATAAGGAAAAGACAGCGTTCAGTGTGGGCAATGGATTATGGCAATTCAATGTCATGCCATTTGGACTTTGTAACGCCCCTGCGACTTTCGAACGGCTAATGGAACGTGTACTTAAAGGACTCCACTGGAAAACATGCCTAGTATATTTGGACGACATCATTGTTATGGGCAAGGACTTCAATGAACATCTACGTAATCTAGAGGAAATATTCGAAAGAATCCAATCAGCAGGATTGAAGTTGAGTCCGAAGAAATGCGTATTGTTCCGGGATGAAGTCAAATATTTGGGACACAAAATAACAACAAGCGGCATTCATACAGATGAAGACAAGATCTCCGCCGTAAAGGATTGGCCAAGACCGCAGAATTTACATGAACTAAGGAGTCTCATCGGACTATGCACATATTATCGACGATTTGTGCCAGGATTTGCCAACATCGCAAGGAGTTTACACGAGCTGACACAGAAGAACAAGCCGTTCCAATGGAGTGATGAACACGAGGAAGCGTTCAACGAACTGAAGCAACGACGTTTTATTTTAGATACGGATGCAAGCAATTATGGCTTGGGAGGTGTGTTGTCACAGGAAATCGATGAACAGGAACGTGTCATCGCATATTATTCAAAGATCTTATCGAAGCCAGAACGGAATTACTGTGTAACAAGAAGAGAATTGTTGGCCATAGTGAAATGGCGCCTTGACATGGCTACTTCAGTTTAAAATTCTCGAAGGACAAGTAGCACGGTGGATTGAGCGATTGGGGAGTTTTGTTTACGAAATCCAACATCGGAAAGGAAGCGCTCATGGAAAAGCGGGTGCGTTGTCAAGACGGCCATGTAGAGTGGATTGTGAACATTGTGGACGAGTAGAAAACAAGGAAAACATCGTCGATATCAGACTAATGAAAGTGTTGCCAGTTAATGAATGGACCAAGGATGTTATCTCCAAAGAGCAACGAGAGGATCCAGATTTGGCAGTAATTATCAAGTTCATGGAGGAAGAACATCGTCCCACATGGAGTGATATTGCAGATAAAGGCCCAACTATCAAGGCTTATTGGGCCCAATGGGATAGTTTAACCATGGAAGACGGATGCTTAAAACGAACATGAGAAAGCTCCGATGGCAAAACAAAGCAATCGCTAGTGGTGGTACCGAAGATCAGGATGGCGGAAATATTGGAGGAATACCACGGAGGAACAAGCGGAGGTCACCTAGGAATCAACAAAACGTTAGCCAAGGTACGTGAAAGATTCTACTGGGCAGGATGTAGACAGGCAGTGGCTGAATGGTGTCAAAAATGTGACCAATGTATGGCAGTGAAAGGACCGGCAAAGAAGAGCCGTGGAGCGATGCAACTATATAATGTGGGAGCACCATTTGAGAGGATTGCCATAGATGTTGCAGGACCATTTCCCACCAGCGATAGTGGCAACAAATATGTTTTGGTAGTAATTGACTACTTCAGTAAGTGGCCAGAGGTATACCCGATTCCAAATCAGGAAACAACAACAATCGCCAATGCAGTGGTATACAATTGGATAAGCCGTTATGGGGTACCAATGGAACTGCATACCGACCAAGGGCGGAATTTTGAATCGGTTGTCTTCCAGGAGATGTGCCAGTTACTGGGAATTAATAAAACGCGGACAACACCTTTCCACCCACAGTCTGATGGCATGGTGGAGCGTTTCAATGCCGCATTGGAGGAGTTTATAGCCAAAACAGTGGATAAAAACCAGCGGAATTGGGATCAAGGTATTCCATTGTTCTTAATGGCTTATCGATCGGCGGTGCATAACAAAACAGGAGTAACACCAGCGAAAATACTTTTCGGCAACAATTTAAGACTGCCAGGCGATCTCAAATTCGGAGCGGTTCCATCATCAGTCAAATGTGGACAAGCATATGTTGACCACTTGAAAGAGGAGATCAACAACATACACGGATTTGTCAGAGAGAAAATCAAATTGTCAAGTGATAAAACAAAGGCTCGGTATGATGTACGAGCGAAGAATAAAGGATTTGACGAGGGTCAATTGGTATGGCTTCACAACCCACAACGTAAGAAAGGGTTATCGTAGAAATTACAACCTGGATGGGAGGGACCGTACAAGGTCATAACAAGAATAAATGATGTGATCTATAGGATCCAAAGAGGAGTACGAGGAAAACCCAAGGTCGTACACCTGGAACGACTGGCGTTCTATAGAGGAAGAGATCTAGATCCAGGTTTGGGCGGAGGGTAGTGTCACGAATCACAGATGTCACCTGTGATAATTAAAAAGAAAATTATAACAGTAGGGATTACCCTGTAACCAAATGTTTACATAAACGAACAAAATAAAAACAAATAACAAAATAGGCGGAGCGAACCAAATACGACGCAACGAATTTTCGAGAAGTGTAGAGAAGCAAAATAATGGAATGTTCTACAAGCCTTTGCGTCGTATAAATACGTGTAGACATTTGAGTTACGAAACAGTTCAATTTTGAATTTCGAAGTGTTAATATCGGAAAGTGATAAAAAGTGAAGTGTTAAAATAATAGTAGTGATAAATATTGTGAAAAATAATAGTTAAAATAAATATTAGTGAATTATTTGTGAAATATTTGTGTAATTTGTGTGGGAAATAAATTTAGTTGAAATTTAAAGTTTGCGAGTTTGATATTCACAGTTCAGAGATCGAACCGGAAAATTATTAGAATAACCACTCGGCGAAATCGTAACAATACGTATACGAGTATTAATCATTTTTTTCTAATACACAATTTTCGTTCCCAATTATATTTCAATTCCAAAGTTTTTTACAACGTTTTTAAAATGTTCGATGACAAAGATAAAATAACACCTAAGATGGATTTTGCAAGTGCAATCCCGCGAAAATTAAATTTAATTTGCAAAAATTTTTGGCTGGATAACCCAGTAACATGGTTTAACATGGTTGAATTGCAATTTATTAATATAGGGATCAAAATAGATGAACAAAAGTTCGCATTTTAATTAAATGCAGTCTCGCCGGACATGCGAGAAAGTTTCCGACATTTTGGCGGAAGCACACGAAGTAGACAAATACGCCACTTTAAAGAAAGCTTTATTAACAAGATTTTCGCTAAACGAAGAGACACGGCTAGAAAAACTATTAAATGGCTCGAAATTAGGCGATATGAAGCCATCCGATGCTCTCCGCCTAATTAAAGCGCTTTCGGGTGGTGGTTTCTCGGACATAATTATTAAATCGTTATGGATACGCAGGCTGCCCGAGGTCATAAGAATCTCAATCGTTTCACAGCCAGATAGTGTATAGACTTGAATACATTATCCAATATAGACGATCGGATATTTGACTCACTAACAAGAAATAAACATATAACATCTATCGTTTCGACTAGAGAATCTAGAACGCTAACGCGAATCGGCAGAAGAGAAGTTAATAATCCTGCAGCTTCCGCGATACCAACTCTGTAGACAGTTGATGCCCACATAGCCCAATTAGAGCAGCGGATGAACACATTTTTCAACGCGAGAAGCTCAAGTCGTAGTAAGTCCCGTCGATCATTTTACTGGTCAAAATCCCGATCAAGAACAAAGTCGAAAGTTAGATTTCAAACACCTATCGGTGATATTTATTGGTATCACCACAAATTTGGCAAAAATGCCCACTTATGCAATAAGCCGTGCAAATATAACTCGGATTATGCGAACGGAAGAGCACCTTCGCCATTTCCTTATCAAAACAATCATTCAAAAAACGAATGAATTTTTGGGTGGAGACGAATGTTGCTCAAAACACCCGTTTAACGAGTTGTTTGTTTTTACGCGACTCAATAAATAATTTTATATTTTTAATTGATACGAGCGCTGACCTTTCGGATATCCTGCGTTAATTTTGCGCATAAGATCACATTGTTCTGACAATATATTTAATTTAATTTAATCAGTCGCCAATGGTTTACACATTAAAACTTTTGGAACCAAAATTTTAAATTTAGATATTGGCCTAAATAAAACTTTCACTCATGCATTTATGGCAAGAGTTGATCGTCCAATTATTGGCGTAGGCTTTTTAGTCAAGTTCGGACTTTTAGTCGATCTAAAACATAAAAGGCTGGTTGATTCAGCGACTCGTCTGTCAATCAATGCCGTTTTAATTCGTGTCCACACGTAAATTGCATATTTAAATTATACGGAACTAACAAAGGCATACCGAAATATTTCGGGACACAATATTATAGCGCATCCTTAAGCTTGGAGAGAATCCAGCTTATTATCCAAGTCCAAACACGACAGTCCATTTCGGCATTCAAGAAGCAATTGACCCTAAGACAAAATCGTATAAACAATAAACAGTTTAGTCAAAATTGGTCAGTTTAGTCAAAAATACAAATTTTTTGTTTATTTGTGAAAGAAACAAAAAATATTTAGATTTTATCAAGGGAAGTATTTTTATTCCGTATTGGAAAAATATTTTATAGGAAAATAGGATCGAAATCGTTTCTATGTCATTTCAATCGTTATCGTTTCTATATTTTAAAAGTGAAGTGATTTCTTAGATATGAAGCATTTAATAGTAGTTTCTTTATGGTAAATTCATAATTTTAATATTTCGTTTGTGTCATTTATTGTGAAAAATTAATGATATTAGGTTTATTTTTTTTATTTATTGTTTTTTTTTATTTTTTCAATGACCAAAAAAGTGAAGTTTATTTATTATGTTATAAACATCTGTCGAAATATATACATTTAGTTTTACTATAAAAAAATTAAAAAGAGACCACTCTGTCACTCTAATGGTATTTTTGATTTTTTTTTCTCTTTTTGGCTTATTCAGTAAAAAATACTGTCAGTATTGTTTTGATAATGGAAATCTGGATTAATGAAAATTAAACTATAACAATAATAATTCTAATTTTACATTTAAAATTGATAGTAAAAAATTTGTTTGAAATGTGAAAAATATAACGTAACCTGATGCAAAAAAGTAACCTGATGCAATTCTAATGACATCTATGGAACTTTTTCTGAAATTTTTTCCTGAACAAATTAAAATGAGTTATGATTTATTTTGAATATAATCATTTTCATAAATAACTATAATTATTAACATAAAAAATGTAAAACTTATAAATTAATTTGATTATTAATGTTAGATATCGCTGATTAAGCAGGTTGATTAGTTTTAATTATGTTTCTAATGGGTGATTCAAAAAATGATGTCGTAGTTTTCATCGTTTTATTATTATAAAAATATAATTATTTTTAAAAATAATTATAACATTTTATTTATTTAAAAAATTAAATGGTTTAAATTATAAATGCATTTCGATGAGTCCATCAAAATGTTGGTTCTTAACTCTGACAATAATACTCGTATTGTTCAGTTAAACAGAGGAAATGTTAGCTCTTATATGCAAACTGTTCATTTCAACATCTGAAACCTTATTCAACTTTTGCCCACGATAATTAGTTAAAACACTAAGAATAACGTCAAGCTTAGTGATTAACAATAAATTAAAAATTCTTTAATTTTAAATGTCCAAATTAAAAATTTAGAATTAGATAAACCCATCACAAATAGAGAATTTAGATAAAAGTGAAATTATTTGCAATTTGTATGCCAAATGTTCATAATTATCGTTTTCTCTTTTATTAGTTTATTTTAATAGAAAACTAGAATGTCACATAGAATCGACGTTCAATGATGAAGTAATCGGTGAAACTGAGGCCTATTTTGGCAAGAAAGAGAAATCGTACTACTAAAGTGGTATCGAAAAGTTAGAAAATCGCTGTACTCGTTGTATCGCCCTCGAAGGCAACTATGTTGAATAATATAATCTAGTTTTGTCAAAATTTTGTTTTTTCTTAATTACTCTATCCTCCGGACTTATTGAATGACCCGCAACATACAATTGCAATATACACACACACACACACACATATATATATATATATATATATATATATATATATATATATATATATATATATATATATATAAATATATATACTCTATGTGGTCGAATTTGCATGGATCAGGTTTTGATGACACCGCGACAGTTAGCAATTTCACTGTGGTTGGTAAATGGTCGATGATTAAAGCATTGAATACTGTTACGGGTTGAATAAAAATTCCCGTTTTGATTATATTTCTATATATTTGGTGAGCTTTATGTGGTATATGGTTTATATATTTGACCACGAGATGGTACTGCGTTTCATGTAATTTTGAAATGTTTGCCTTGTATCGAATATTGTATTTTACATATAAACGGAATTTTGTTCCTTAAAGAAATAATTTATTGCTGCCAATGAATCTACAGGCCTCATTTCTCTGACCATGCACCGACTGGATCTCTTAAGTTTGAAGCAAATACTGTTAAATCCATTTCGTTGCTCAGTTTTGTAATAGTAAAATTCACTTGCTATTCCTCTTTCATGAAGAATATGAAAGCGGAATAGCAGAGAGGAGGTCTGCAAGAAAGAGGAGGTCTGCAAGATGTGAAATTAAATTTTGTCATATTTCCAGTCACTAATTTTTTCGCATTATACGTTTCTAATTCTTTATCCGAATTCCCTGGTATGAATGCTTTAGTATTGTTACTATATCGTCGACGTGAGTTACTTATTTATTCAAGTCAGTACGATTACCGTCGTACGGTGGTATTGATTTTTCGCGTCTATTATTCTTAATAATTAGAGTTTTCCCTATTTATATTAATCTTATCTTCTTCTTTAATGCTTCTTTCTTCAGTTTTTATAATATTTCTATATACATTTTACTAAGCGAATATTTTCAAAATTTATCAATTTTTGTAAGGTTATTTGTATCACCAAGAATTTTGAAAAAATTAAATGATTATTTACAAAATATTGCATTGGTAGTAGTGCATATATATCTTTCCAAATTTCTGAGTTGATTCAGCTTTTTAATTATTTTTATATTGTTTAATTGTTATATATATTGATTTCGGATACTGTTTAGGTACTGAAGCCTAGTCGTCAACATGCAGTTGTCAATAAATAATATTATCAGCTGATCAATGTTTACATTTCAAAATGAACACAATAACCTAATCACAATTTCTATTTTGCTACACATTTATTCACTATCACAGCACAACACTACACTATATTCTCAATCCTGAAATACAGAGAATCATAAAAAAAAGGTTTATTTATGCTGTATCAACATAAGAATAATATTTAATAGCATAATTATGCATTTAATACAAAACCAATTTTCATAATGACATAAATATCATAACAATGGGAGAGAGAGAATATTTTTTTTATATCGAATGATAGTTCGATGAAATGCCATTACTAGCGTTGCTATTGTATAAGCCATTCATGTTAAAACATAGGGCCTGTTTACATTCATCCATCACTACACAACCTCACTGCGCTATCGTTTACACGTATAAACTCAAAGCGCCATCAAAAATTTGAGTTATATTAGTATGTGTGAGATAATTTTCATTATATTTTGAAGCTTTGCGAAGAAAGGTTGTCTTAACTAGAGGAAAAATTATAATGTTTATGGGAATTTATGTGTTGTTTTATAAAAAAACCAATTAAAAATATCTTCAAAATAATTCAACTTCGTGTTAAGGATAATCGATTTTTTTTCACTTTCCCAATACAAAATACTTGTGAATATATGTATAAAGACTTATATTGTAGAAAATATTGTACATATTTAGAAACCACCATTTCAATTATTGAGTACAAAATACAACGGTCCTAAAAAATAAAAATTTTGTCATCATTCATAAAACTTCATAAACAAAACATAATATTAAATATACGAAGAAAAAAATCGACCCCTAAAAATTTTTTTACACCTATTATATAAGCGAATATATCTATTTTTTGGTTTTGTCTTCATCCATCAATAGTCATAATACAAATGAAATAACGAAATATGAAAAAAATATCCGACCCTAAAATATTTATTTATTACTTTATCGTAGTATTCGTGTGTCTCAAATTGTGAGGCACAGAAAAAATTCGTTGAAAAATTGCACACAAAAATCCCCACTCCAAAAATAGTTTATAGACGAAGAGGTAAGAGACGAGGAAGTGATGCAGCATAGTGATGCTACGTCTAAACACTACCATACATGTGTTCATGTAATCATTAAAGGCTGATTTCCATTATGAAAAAAATTTTGTCAGTATTTTTTACTGAAAAAACCAAAGCGAGAAAAAAATTAAAAATGCCATTAGAGTGACCAAGATAGTTTTTTACTTTTTCTTTTTTTATAGTGTAGATATTTTGACAGATGCGTGTAACATAACCAATAAATTTCAATATTTTTTTTGTTTTTGAAAAAACAGACAAAATACACTTTAAGTCTACAACAATAAATTTTAAAAAAATAAACTTAACATAATTATTCATTATTTCAAATATTTTCACAATCAATTAATATGAATGACACAAAACGAAATGTTAAAATTATGAATTGGCCATAAAAAATCATCCATCTTTATTTTTCCTATAAGATATTTCTCCAGTACTGCTACTGAATAAAAATATTTCTCTTGATATATTTTGTCAGTACTGTATTATATTTTGTCAGTAATTATTTTCTCAGTAACCATAAAAATTTACTCAGTACTGAATAATTTTTTTGTACTGGAAATATTTTTTATTTCACTCGCACTTTACGAAAAATTATGATTTTTATCCTGCCTTGACTATTTTGTCAGTATTTTTTCATAATGGAAATCAGCCTTAAATCTAGTTAAATGTGTATATGAGATTTTGTGCATTGGTATTGTTCATTTTATACATGAAAGCAAAACACAAATTACAATACAACTTAACATTTAATGAAATTGATTTGTTTGGTCATTTGGCAAAGCCGACTGTAGTGTGTGTGTGTTCACACAAGCCTGCTTCTTTTTTTACACGAGCATAATCAAACGAAAATATCAACCTTTGAGTGTGTTGGTAAACGAAAAAGTCCATATAAAAAAAATTCAAAATTTGACGTTTCTCACCAACATAACTTAAGGTCTATTTCGAAAAACAGACGCACACCACTAAAGGTTGAGTAATATTATTCTCTTTTATATCTCTACTAAACTGATAAACGATTGTTAAATGATAATGGTAACTATGATTAACAATGAAAATGACATCTATGCAGTGACAACTTCATATTTTATGCAAAATAATTTTATTTAAATATAAATATAGAACAATTGTTGTGTAGATAAATAGTATAATATCGTGAATATGTAATACAAAATAGTGTAATATTGTGGATAACATCGAGTGAATGTTGTTAGTTTTGTGTAAATGCGAGTAGGTTAGGTTATTAAAACCAAAATAAAATATATATGAATTGCATAAGGATGAGTGTATTTTGATTCGAAATTCATAAATTTTTTAATAAAACTTTATCTATTTACATTAGATTTTATTAAAATATTTTTATCGAATTAAAATTTTGATGTCTTTAGGTGTATCGTTGCGTGAAAAAATTTGTGTAGATTTGTCATGTACATGGTATGAATTTTTAATTCTCATAAAAGATACATATGCTGTTTAAAGTTTGAATGTTTTAATTTGTCCTGTTCAAGTAAAACCTGGAAATAAATTTTGCAATAAAATCATACTTTCCGCAATAAATATAATGTAACTTTAGTTTTGGCGTCAATAAAGTGCCATTTTGATTTATTCTCTTTGTGAACATATTTAAAATAAAATATAGTTCTCGTAACCTAACTATGTATCTGTCTCTGTTTACATTTTAAGTTATTAAAATACCATATACCATGTTTCCATGTACCGAGTTAATTTAGGTTTAGGTTTCGTTGAGTTAATAACATGGCGGCGTTAATCCGTATCGTTTCCATGAACAAGTATAGAGTAAAGTTAATTTGCAGATGAGTTTAAGGATAAAAATCAATTCAATATACTTTTTATTACGTTTTGATGTATATCAATGAGTGAAGTTTCCTTGTATTTCAATGAGACATGTTTTGATCACAACTAAACAAACAACAACAAAATAAAATAAAATGTCAAGCAAACCTAACTCAAACGTATTGGTTTCGTTGAGTTAATTTGAGTTTAACGAAACTATAACCTAATCTGCGTTGCCATGCACGTAAACCTGAGTAAACCTAGGTTAACTCTGTCATGGAAACATGGTAATATTTTCATTTAATGAATAAAGGAAAATGATCGCAAAATGGTCAAATAAATCGCAAAATGATCAATTTTAGGATAAAAATTGAAATTTCTGTTTTCAATTGAATATAACCAGAGTTTTTATGATATTATAATAAGATCTCTGATATATGTATATATATATATATATATATATATATATATAAATATATATTTATATATATATATATATATATATCTATATCTATATCTATATATATATATATATATATATATATATATATATATATATATATATATAGATATATATAGATGTATATATATATATATATATATATATATATATATATATATATATATATATATATATATATATATATATATATTATATAGATATATACATATATATATATATATATATATATATATATATATATATATATATATATATATACAGTACTGTGCAAAAAAATCCGGACAGCTAACATTTTTTAATTAAACCAATTTTTTCACGAACTCAATTGTTGTAACACCAACAAGAATTGTTTTTCTTATTATTTAACTCATTATTTATTTAAAATGTTATTTGGTTTATAATTTCATGATCTTAGTAAAATAATATGAGCGAATTTGCGAAAATAGAAAAAAATTGCCATATTTTTTTTAACGAATTAATTTTAATAAATTCAAAAAAATATATTAATTTCGTAATTAAGCATATTATCCACTAAACTATAAATTTGATATTTGGTTTGACCGCCATTTTTCTTAATTACCGCTGCACATCTGTTGCTTATAAAGTGAATTAAATTTTGAATCACGTCAGTGCTTATATCATCCCACGCAATTTGAATTTGGTGCTTCAGTTGCTGGAATGTTTCTGATTATTTTGACGGACTTAATGCTTCATAATAGCCCAAATTTTGTCAATTGGGTTCATATCTGGGCTATAAGGGACCATTCCATTGTGTAGATGGAATTATCAACCAAGCACCTTTTCACGTTCAAATAGAAATAAAATTTTATGTGACAAAGTTAATTATTAATTTTTACCTGAAATTTATACAGAAGTTTTAAATAAAGTAAAACAACTGCAAAGTCAATTGTTTTGATCTATGGACTGGCGCATTGTCTTGTTGAAGATGAAGCTCTCAGTTTCACTAAATAGCTCCAAAACTGATGCTTTCCAATACCTTTTCAGAATATTCAGGTACACATTACCGGTTATCCCTGCTTCGACAAAGGCCAAGTGACCAACACCAGAATTACTTAAACAGCCCCAAACCATTACACCCTCAGTTTTATTAGGCACTTGTTGAATGCAGATATGGCTGAGGCGTTCTCCTGGTTTTTGACGCACAATTAGCCGTCCATCTCCCACATGCAGTTTAAATTTGCTTTCGTCAGAGAACACCACGTTATTCTTCAACTCCCTGGCCCAGTTAGAGTGCTCTCTGGCCCACTGAAGCAAATTTCCGAAGATAACTTTAGAAAAGGTTTCTGCATCGAGCGGCGTGCCCTAAGATTTGCGTTTAGTAAACTTCTCCGAACAGTTGAACTGGAAATTTCAATACCTGTTGCTGTAGCAAGGTAGGCTTGCAATTTCGGTGAAGTTTTAAATGTGTTCCGTTTGGAACGAAGAACCAGGAATTTATCTTGCACTGTTGTGGTTTTCCTCGGTCCGCCTGCCCCTGAGACCGCTCTGTGTTCCCCGTAGTCTAATATTGTTTTATAAGATCGGTAATTGATGATTTCTTACGTCCTATCTTATCACCAATTTCACGCATGGACAGCCCTTCCTTCCATAACGCGATAACAATATCTTTTTCTTGATCGTTTAGTTTAGACATTTTTAGTACTTAGTCGGCTTTTTTATACTAAAAGCTTAAAAGCTTTTTTATACTTTATACTTTCTTCATAAACATAACTTAAACGACTTATACTATCATAGTTCTAGTGAATTACAAAATGCAATCTACAAATTGTTGATGTTCATGACAAATTGATATTTTCGGCCACCACGGCGATATTTTCGACTGAAGGAACACGACAAGCACGGATACGCGTTGGATTGTCCACTAAGTAGCCCGTATCAAACTTGTTTATACCGTTAAGTGTTTGTCTCATGTTTTAACCAAATTTTGTACGATATTTTTTTGCGATTCCAAACCAATTGTCTTTGTTTTGGAAGTAAATTTTCCACATTTTTTAAAGCATTACCGACTTATTTCGTCAACTAAGTAGTAAAGTAGTAATATATACTGAGTTGCTGTCAAAGAAAGAATTACATTAGTACTGCCACTTGCCAGAGCCAAAATAACCGATATGTCAAATCTGAACCGGTTATTGGGACACGCTATATATATATATATATATATATATATATATATATATATATATATATATATATATATATATATATATATATTTATATATATATATATATATATATATATATATATATATATATATATATACATAAATAAAGTATTTTTGTATTTCAAATTAATTGGTAAAAAATTATAACATAATCACTTATCATAGAGTAAGTCTATCTCAAATTTTCCAACGAAAAAATCGAACAGGAAAACCATAAAATAGATAGACCAAAAAGCGGTTAAATCATTCTGCTATATAGTATTTATTGTTAGTCGCGCAATTTTGTGGTTGCGCTAAATACACCAATAACTTATACATATGTTTGTTGAACTCATATGTTTGTTGAATTCTGTGAAATGATACTCGTATTTGTATTGGATCAATATGGAAAATTACTAACCACATATGAAGTGTTAAAACTGTATTTGTTACCTAGTTGTAAATTGAAGCTGTTTGCTGATTTATAAGTTCGCAATTTACTTTATACAGTAGAAACGTGCTCCAGATAATACGCTCGTGTTAACATGGTAACCTACTTTATAAGCTAATGAAGACACACATAAAAAATACGTTATTTTAATTTCTTTCGGTTGCTGCTTTTGTCTTAATTTACCATATATATTTAGCGCTCTGCTAATTATGGTAGAAACAACTAAATAAGGAAAAATTGAGGAAAACAACCACCAATTTTCTTTTGCAGCATATTATTCTGTACAAATTTAATTTTCGGTTTCATGATTGTATATTCGGTAATTAATGGTGTTGGTAACATTATTAATAACATAAATATATAATAAATTATTTTCTATAGTTATTTTTCCTTTGAGTTGTGGCGTGGGAAATGATGATGCAGTGCTAAAGAATGGTGGTAGAAAAAGATGTGAAAATGATGATGACTGAAATATTTATCGAAAGCATTATAATTTAGAATGATTCGATATAATTTTATTTTCATTTAATTAACTGGAATAAGGTTCAGCCTCCATTCAAGTTTTTAAAACCTATGTCTTAACATTAACTCAACATTAACATTAACTCAACAACTATATATATATATATATATATATATATATATATATATATATATATATATATATATATATATATATATATATATATATATATATATATATATATATATATATATATATATATATTATAAATATATTTATACATGTATATATATATATATATATATATATATATATATATATATATATATAAATATATGTATATATATATGTATATATATATATATATATATATATATATATATATATATATATATATAATCCTCTGAAGGCCTGTAACCATCAATAACACTAATAAGATAAATGCAATATATCATATAAATCCGTTTAACGTTCTATACTGAGCATAGTATATTTTCTATGGTACATAATAAATGGCAACAAAAATACGAACTGTATGAAGTCGGAAATTCATAAATAAACATAGTCCAAAGTTCCCGTCTTCCATGCTTAGCAGTATTATAAAAACATTAAGGTTAACGAATCAAAATAGAGGATAAGCCTTTAAGTAAACTCTTAAGATATAGATTGTATGTTTTGCCCGAAAAAATATTTTTACCGTTGAGATGCTTTTCTCAATTATATCATGCAATCGGTCATATTTTGGTAAAAATCACTTATATCTCGAAAGCCCGAATTATTGCAGAGAAACCTTAGTTTAGTATCGATTAAATTGGAACTAGCGCTGTAGGCGAATTACCTATAAAATTCACCAATGAAGGAGTCAATGTTAATAAAAAAATAATTACCGCAAAATTCTCGATGAAGTAATTATGGGACGCTCAAGGTTTTGTTCCAACCCAAAACCCAATATTGACACAATTGATTCGATGTTTTGATTTTTCTGAATTTATTCGATACTGATACGGTATTTTCTGGATATAAATAATCTCGATTTAAGTTGATTATACTTGACAACCAAAACATGTTATCAACTCGAATCACGCCGCCATTGTTAAGGTGTGAAATGAATTATTGTAAATTTCGCGAAGCGGGCTGCAGATAGTTTAAAAAAAAAAAATTAAAAATGTTGAGCAGTCGCAAACTTATTCCATTATTTTTTATAAAATAGTAATTGGACCAGATTCTGAAAAATGGAATCCTATAAATTGCAATATTTGTTTTGTGGGCGACTAAATCTCATCTGGCATACATGCAAGTATGCAACTTAAAAGCTAGGCGTGGCTATGAATTTTTATATAAAATATTTTGCTACCCAAGTTTAAAAGCTTTAACAAAACTCTCAAAAATGAATCTTTATTTACAAAACTATAAACAAGAAATTATTCTTAATTTCTTTTGATAAACATATCAATAATATAATTGTATTGACCGATTACAAAATTTGAAAAGTTTGGGGTGTGTAGTTTGGCCAATAATTGCAAGTATTTGTTAGTTTGGTTTTGCGGATATTGCATTCAGGTTACAAATTTAAAAAAAAATTGTTTAAAAAATTGTAATTTTCTAAGGCAACATGGCATAAGTGTTACAGCTATCAGTCCTGCCAGAGCAGTCCTTTATCACTGATATACAATAACAAACCGGTAGCTTTCATGGATTGCTACATTATCCACTTGTGAAAAGGATGATGAATGATGAGGTCGGTATCTTATAAAATTAAAATAAAAAACAACAATGATAAAGACTTTGATTACAGTGGGGTCACTCATTTTATATATACCTCTCGCTCTAAAATTATACAACCGAAAAATTGAATTTAACAGTGTCAGTCATAAGTATCTAACAGTGTTCTCAAAATTCGAGATCGAAGAAATAAACGTCAAAAACCAAAAGTAAATATCAGGTTTGAAGAATACATAATTTTTATTATTTTGCACATAATTATTATACATATTTATTTATTCTGTTTAGACATATGTATGAACTAAATAATTACAATTTATGATTTATTTAATAGTCTCGAAACTCCAAAAATCTAGTTTCTATTTTTAGGTAAAGAAAGGATATTATTATCTTTCTCTGTATAGTGAGCTGCACAATAAATACTTTTATCTCGCTCCAATTAATTTTCATAGATATCGCCTCGCATAGTTATTTACCTCAGTGTTCCCAAACAACTCAAATGCCTGCTAGAATAAACGAAATTGTGATCTTCACTTCATTTTAACCACTTAAAAACTCCTCTGGTTAAAGCAATACATTCGATAAGGCGATTTACCACACCTATATAAAAAATTACCACTGTAAAAATCGGATGGACTCTCGATCATTCCAACAATCGATGTATTTCAATGTGGTATACAATTAAGTCCACTGAAGTAATGATAATCTATGGCTTAGAAGGCGTAAACGGTCTTTACCGCGTCTCAACAAAGTCCTTACGAACCAGTTATAACCGTTGGTGCCCATTGTAGATTTTTACACACAATTCCCTTTTATGTCATCCGGTGTATGTTAGTTGTTGGTCAACGGCGAGAATCGAACTCGAGACTGCGGCGTTCCATGCTAACTGTTCACATGATGTTGATAACTTTATTTATAGTGTTATGTCTATCCTCATATAGTTACTACTCCTCAAGTTAAAAGCGACTATCATTATCATATAAGGTTGCGAAAATATAACATGTCTTGCTCTCCAAAATTGAACTCCAAGATAGAATATCATGGTCTCTCGTCAGATTCGAACCAGATTTCGTTAGATTGCCAATAACATGATTAATCTAGATAATGAGTAAGTATTGATAACATCAGGAGCAGTAGCAATTATATTTTGTAATACATTTTCTTGTAATATGTTAATAGGGTTTCAAGTTATATGTTAATGGGGATCGTTATAGCTCTACTAAAGTTACTACACAGATAAAATTAAAGAGGGAAGGAAGAAACAAGAAAGTACTTCTAAAATTGTTTCATTAATAGTTATCAATACCAAACTGAAGTGCACGACAAACTAAGCCATCAGTAGATTTATTCTTGGGTTATCCGATTAAAATGGAGCTCGATTTGTTGAAACCTACTCCAGAACACGGCACGGATCATAAAATTCAACAAGAGCAATAAAACGACACTATGAAGCCCGATATCGTATACGTTCTCAGGCGAAAATGTTTTTGCAAAGTTATCGCCCATTCGAACAGATTTAGTAATGTGATTGTGGTATCATCGAATAACAGAGTGATTGTTGTATATTTAGAATACCTTATTGATCCAAATCGGATGTCACGGAATTCTACAAACCAGTTAAGACGTTCTTATTTTGTGATTTATTGAATAATCACACGGAAACTGATACTTACTATTAGATCTGATATAAGATATGAATTTAATCCGCAATCAGCAGATGCGAATGAGACAGTGTTCATAACAATCAGACCTCCGAACAAAACTGGTTAGTATTTTATTGAAAAATAACATAACATTGAAATCTATTCATTTGGAAGTCAACCAAATATAGAAATTTTGATATCTATGAATTTCTATGCCTTACTATAAAACATTGAAATACGTTTATGAATTTGGCACTACATGAATCAAGAATAACACTCTTCCCTTAGAAGTATGACCCACTCGAACATTACACATATTTTTTATTATGATACTATAAAATATATTTGCCTTCCTCCATTTGAACAATTATTGCTTTCACTTAATACCATTTTATTGTAATATGAGATTTGACATTATAATAAGTTGGATAAATCGGATAACGTGCAAGTAGTTTGGATGTGAGGCGCGAATTTAAAGAGATAAACGCTACTTTAAAATAAGAATAAAATTTTATGGATTATTTTCTATAATTTCGTATAATTTTTTTTATAATCATTTGTATAAAGAAATATTATGAAATAAGAAAAAAAACACCCAGGTACTCATTCATTTTATCACAGAAAATAAATAAATAAAAACATCCCTTAAAGGTTAATTTCAACTCTTTGGTTTTTCTTGAAACATTCCTAAAAAAAATTGGGGTTGTTTGCAAATTGTTTAAAAATTCCTAAAATGTGGATACATACAAACGAGGAAGATGGGGAAGAATTTTTACACAAGTACCAGTATTTTTAGTGTATAAGCGAAATTAACAAAAACCACCCAACAACAATCTGTTTTTCTTAATAATTTTTATTTGACCTTTATAATTAGCATTTTGTATAATTCATCGATCATCTAACTTTTTAACCCATAAAAACCCATCGTACTCATGTTGATGATATTATAAAAAGAATATTTCTATGAAATTGATTCAGCTGATTTATTCGCAGGCAATATATACATGCATACGTACATCAAACCCTTGATTTTCGGGTAAAATCTTAAATTTTATGTATGATATTACTGCTATACATTTTCAGAAAACATTGCACACAGAACTGGAAGAAACATACCAAAATAAAAGCAAACAAATGTACAAGAAAATCGAAAATGTCTGTCCTCCAGCTATTAAGCAGAAACATTTTCCTTTTATTTTCTATTGTTGGTTTTGCTTAGGTAGTTGATGAATGAAATTCTTTTAGGATTTCTTTATCTACCTTTAATTTATTAGAAACAATATGAAATATTTCTTTTGTGGCAAATTCAAATTTTAGAACTTCAATTCATGTCCCAACCATGACTGTTATTATCGCTCATATTACTCATGTAGCATAGATTACTATACGAATAAGTTGAATGACATTTAGCAAATCAGCCACCAAACGGAAAAAACATTATGTACACTACTACATATATACAACAGTTTATGTATAACATACATATATACACATATACCTTGACCGAAATAATTGGATTTCCATGTTAAAATGTCATGAAGTAAAATAAGCAAAAAAAAATCTCTAAAAAGAAAAATGGAAAATTACATCTACAAGAATCCATTCTTTTCGTAAATGACGACGGCGACTTGGACACTCACACAGATAACATATTCATATATGTATAATAAAAATACACAAACAATGTTCGAGAACCGAAAGGAATGAAAAAGTTTAAAAAAAATCGAAAGTACGAAACATAATATAAACTGCGTAACATAAAAAATACTGTAACTAAAAATTAACGGAAAATAAGAAAATGTTTGTGTGGAAAAACCAAACCTTGCCAAATAGTAATAACAACAACCTAGTTCAAAAAAGTGGGTTGTTGTATATCAGAATTTATGGTGGGATGAGAAAAGGTTATGATCTATGACATTCGAGAGAAGTTAACAATTTGTTGGTTGTTCTTTTGTTGTTTGTCGTTGAGCATAAATGTTTAATGATGAATTAAATATTTTATTTAAGTAATTTGAATCTGGATTTTGTTTGAGTGGCGAACAATATATGTACATATATATTTCTGTTTGTTAAACAACACGATTTTTGTGGATGAGACCAATTAACAAATAATTACTTGCGGAATTAGATAAAACCGCTGTTAAATTAGATAATATGTGGATGAATACTGATATTGGCGCAGTTGTATGAATTCACAATGCATATTTATGATTATACCTATGAACACGATATCCTACAACTATAGTTAAAACGAATGTAAAGCAGAATGTAATTTTTAAGGTACAAAAATGACGTACTGATAAGCTAGGAAATTATTATTATTTTTTTAAATTAAGCTTTAATTGGGTGCAGAGCGGACTTTTAGACAGTCCTTGTAACTGTCAGAGGTCCTGCACCCAACGCGCGGTCGTTCAAGTAAAGGTTGATAGATGCCTTAACTTGTGCATTTTATACTCAAGCGGAAACTGAAAACCGGATAACGTATTCCACTTCCTGGATGTTCGATAAATAAATTCGCGCTTTGCACCTTCAGTTCGAGGTTTAGGCAGCTTCACCGTAAACCTGTGCGCATCAACCGTTCCTCGTGTTACCCGTCCTAGCGTAACAAATGGTGGTATTTTCTCCTTTAATTCTGCAGAAAATTTACTATTTATTAATCTATAGAACACGTCGAGTTCTGTAATATCTCTGCGGTGCTGTCTAGATCTTTCGTAAGTCAGGATCTTTCGTAGTTAACATACGGATAATATTAATTGTATTTCATTCCGTTATGGTCTATTATTATGGTAAATATATTACTCATCTGTTGGTCATTTTTTCAATTAATTAATTTCAGTACTTAATGTTATCTGTTTTCAAGTCAAAAATATGCCATTTTTACATGAAGGAATTAACATCATGGATTATGAAATTAATCGTTCAAAAATAACATCTCGTTCTCGTAAATTACGTGCAATTGGCAAAATTATTGATCGGTTTGAAGAAACTGGTTCAGTGGAACGTTGTAGACCGTATGAACATTTTGATACTAACAGTGGCAGCTGTAAGTAAAAGTATTCACAATGAACCAAGAAGATTAACTATAGGCATCTTTAACAAGAACTAAACATTTTACGAACCACATTACGAGGTATTTTGCATGTTGATCTTGGTTTGCATCCATGCAAAATACAACTAGCTCAAAAATTGAGCCTACTATACTTTTTAAACTGTAGTTATTTTGTTGCTGGAACGAAATGAAGATTTTTCATCGAAAATAATCTTATAGCGAATAAGCAAAATTGTCAAATTTGGGAAGTGGAGAGTCCTCATGTTATTCACAAAGCAGAACTTTATTCTACAAGAGGCTCAGTTTGGTATGATTTACGGACGCACTTACAGTGGGAACGTTTTTATAACATGTTAACAGTTTTTTTATGGCACTAATTGAATGAATTGCGTTTCAACGATATTTGGTTTCAATAAAACAATGTTGTCAACAAAATTTGGTGATCGCATGAAAGTTCATAGACCACAAAAAGTACGATAGAGATAAAGTGTATACTTATCATACATTTCAACAACTTAAAGACAACATTCCACCTGAAATTGAGGTCACTAGCCCGATTTTATTGGAAAAATCATCATACATTTTGACGTTCGGCCTGTAGACGAAGCCAACGATATTGTTTTTCATAAACTTAAAGACATAGAACCACCATTTATTATCAATAAAATATGGTGACTTTATCCCAAAATATGTGTTTTATTTACAAATAGAAACAACAGATGGCACACACTGTTCCATTGAATTTAAATAATAAAAATTTAATAAAAAATAAAACGCTACATTACGAGTATATGCTTGAAAAATATAAATCGGATATAAGTAATCTACTGATAAACTCGCGACCATTTATTGGGATATTTACCACCCGTTGTTAAGAATCTGCTCTTACTTCAACTGCACTTCAAAATATCAATATAGAATTGATATATTTATGAGTTTCCGATCTACGCAAGCATTTTGCTTTTGAGCTCCATCAACAGTAATTAACCGCTTAAATATATTTAATTCTTCTGAAAACCATCCCTCTATAATCTTCTCAATGAAAACATGTTTTCTAATTTTGATTTACATATAAGATATAATTTAAGATTATTATGTAACTCAAATATTTGATTTACATAATAATCATATTTTGTCTTCTTCAACAAGTCAACGATGAAACAAACGCTTTCCGCTTCCAAAAAGTGTGAAATTAAAATTTATGTTGGCTGAATTTAATATTATTGCTCGCCGATATAAATGAAACGTTATTGACGAATGCCGAAATAATTCTAGAATATAAATTGTTAAATTTCACAATTTCAAATATATTTTATCTCTAGAATGATATGAGTTGTGGAACTAATTGGGCGGTTCAATTTTTTTGATTCTAAAAAAATACCCAGGGGATTAAAAAAGATAAATCGATTCAGATTAAAGTAATAAAATTATTATGGCCAGGATTGTTTGCTATTTCTCCATCTACATAATTTGAATTAAATATAAAGGTTCATGCACATTGAACGTGGTCAGAAAACCACATGTATGAAAGAGGCTGGATCTCCAAGAAACTCGAGGGTTCTCCAAGAAACTCGATGGCCTTAAAGTGGGGACCATTTGCGCCAATGTTTTATTTCTCATATGGGTTACGCAGGTAAAAAGATTGTGTTGTTCTTCTAAGCAATATATAAGCAGAGCTTACACATGCGATGAGTGTGCGCCCACTGATGTAAGCCAACTCCATAACAAATAGTTAGGTTACATTAATTTATATATTTTAATAGATTATATGCCTGAGCACGATTGGTGACAGTAACGATAGACCTGTCAGAAATCAGACCGACTTATGTAATAACATAGGACATTTTAGACCAAATTTGTAGGCAATGGCGATTACCTGGTCATTGTAAAGTTATGATGGAAGTTTTCGTATAAGCAACAGAGAAATATAAAATACGATTCTCCTATGAGGGTCTAATAAATGAAGAAACGTAACGAAAATATTAAAATCTTTTAAGCAATATCATTTAACGATCTAATTAGCTGTCTGGTGAAGTAAACCTGGTTTAGGGAGAATTCTAAACATCGATTGTCAAAACCGTTCAGTAGTCTCTAACATTCTTAGATTTAAAGTAAGTATAACTCGATAAATCAAGAAAAGCTATATAGTATGCTCTTGAATATTTAGGAAAACAAAACAAATACGTACATCTGTGTAATATGACAGAAACGCAGATACAATGTTGTATCAAAGTTGAGTACAGACTATTGAAATTTTTTGCAATTACTTATGCTATTCGACCATAAGATACTTTTTAATCTCATGTTGAAATACGACCTTCGTGAAGCACATCAAGACAACAACATCTTATTCCTATAATTAATGAGCTTCTTGCATAAACAGATAATATCATTGTGATGAGATATGGGATTTACTAGGACATTATTCTAATTCCGTTGGTCTCAAACACCAAATATAAGTCGAAAACCAAATATCTATACATAGATTGTATTGCGATTTGTGAATGATGTGCAATAATACCCTGTCAACAATCTGACTCCATCGGTTCCGATCACGAGCCTATCTTCTTACTGTTGCAAGCAACCAGAAGTTTCCACATCGCTCTCTACGCCGTGGAGCCATCGTAACCGACAGCGACCCCTTCGCCTACCGAAAGGTATCTCTCCCTTCAAAGAACGCTGCATCATTCTGATTTCAAAAGTGAACGAATGGAATATAAAGCCAGATTGTCAACGGCAAGGTTAACCTTGATATCCTCTCCCACACTATTATCGTGAGTAATGTGAGATCCATAAACTTGAATCCCATCACTCCTTCAAACTTGTGGTAACCACTACTGAAATCATTGGCGTCTTGGTCTCTAAAACCAGAGATCAGATATTTGGTTTTGGACTCATTGATTTTGAGACTAATGAAAGCTGAAAAATGGTGAATCAAGTATCGGTGATTGGTGAATCAAGCAACGGAGTGAAGTTGCCATTTAAGCCAATCACACAGGTATCATCTTCATTTGTTTCTTTGTTTTTTATCTCTACAATCTGTTTCGGGGCTCGAGACACTTCCAACTCTTTCGCGGTCCGCTTATTTACGTCCTAACCTAACGCCATTACAGCCAAATCGAGGACGTAAGCTATAGGTCCGATTTACGTAGAACCATCTGCACATTGCATAGCTCCATGACAGCCTATAGTGGAAGAAGGGTTGGCCCATGAATTCTGCACTCCAATAGGGGGTCATATAGATGTGTTCATTCACACCACCAAATGTAATCGTATGGTGAAAAATCACTTTTTCATCCTGCCCCTATCGTTATTCGAACCTTCCGTTCTTACTGCCGCAGTTTTAACCACTGCGCCACCTGGGCGGTATATCATTTTCATATGCAAAAAGTTGATTGGATTGTCAGAATATTGTCTTGAGGTGTTTCACTTCTATGAAGGATGTATTTTAATATGAGATTAAAAGGTATCGAGGACTGCGCATCTCCTTGTCGAACTGTATTGAGACATTACACTGTCCAAAAATAAAAATTTAATTTTTCTATGTGCTATTGCTTTGTGCTACACCATTTAAACTGAATGAAAAAAAAAACTATTTTAAGATAGCCAATCGGAAATTAACAGAACTAATTTTCTCCAAAACGGTTGGTTTTATGTGTAAACTATTTTTGGTTTAACTTTTAATAAATTTAAATTATGTACAAATAAATTGACATAACTGGGCATGAAATTATGGATTCACATTTATTATTGTGAAACAAATTTGTGTCATTATTGTTGTGGACTTACACAACTTCTTTAAGTTAGAAATCTAATAATCCAGGGTCGAATAAATCATTTGTGTTTAATATTGCTCCGTCCAGCACATAGCCACTTGGCGGTTCCTTAACAATTTTCATATATTTAGCTCGGATTAACTTCTATTAACTCATACATTTTGCGGCCGTACATCCGTGATTTTCAATTATTACGACCAAATTACTTTTTTGAGATTTGTATTTTTATACTGGACGTGACTCAGTTCATACACCATTTCCCTTCAAGATTTTCTCAGTTTTTCTTTAATATTTGTGTCTAAATCTCGATTCATTTCTAATCGACAAATTTCTAAACATTACTTATCTTTATATAAAAAAAACAAATTTCTGCTTACCATATACAAATGTTTAAAAATAAGATCACAAATAACCATTACGTATTCGAGCAATCGTTAACGTCACAAGAAAAACAAATTTTTAAAAAAATTAGATACGAAACAAAAAAATGGAATTTTAAAACTTCAAAAATATATAATGAGTATAAAATTTGCTAAAATATTTTTTTGTCTGAAATTTGGTAAACCTACAGATGTTTTTCTCAAAGTTGAATACGTTTCAACTCAAAGGGGCACGGTTTATCATCATTTTGTGTAATTTTATTGGATAGGATATTAAATCCTACGATTAATGTGGTTGGGCATGAACCAAACTTTATAGATTATATATTAAGAATAAAAAAATATGCTAATCCAATACCTCTTATATTTATTTCGAGTTAACAAAGATTTCTATATTAGTACAAGTTACAAGAAATGTTATCTCCTTTTAAAGCCCCAACTCATAACAAATCTTTTAAACCGTATATGGCATAAAAAGACATATGGTAGAAATAATCATTTCAGAAAGAGTTGTAGTTGTTAGGCAAATTTATAATTTTCGAGTGTTTTTATTCGCAGTAGGCACACTGTCACGGTGTCGATGATTCATATTTCGATGCTTTACAGTAGATATAGTTTTTCATTTAATGCATGAAATTTAATGCATATATGGTTTTGTATTCTTTTCCTTCCGCTTTCAAAATCCTCTGTTATTCGTTTCTTTTGCATGTTATCTCACTAGTAATTCCGAGTTCATTCGATAGAAACGAATTTTATATTTTTGTTGCCTAATCGTTCTAGGAATTACTCATCATTAATCACATATCTCTGTCAATTATATTTTGTAATTTAATTGTTGTTGTGTAACACTTAAATAAACATTGGTTTCTTTTTAAACTATACTAATAAAATACTATATTAAAATACTAAAAAATCTGTTGAAAGTGTGTTCTTTGTCACCCGTAAGAATATAACTTCATAAACTAATTAATTCGAATTTAATTTAGAATCGATATTCAATTTTCTATTTTTAAATAAATACATAAAAATATAAACAAGCAAATTGGGTTGATATTGTGACCTAATCAACTCTCAAGAGTATTCATATAATTTTTCCTAATACAATTTGAATATTCTTTTGTGTCTGATGTTTCAAAGGCAAACAAACTTTTCTAAGACAAAATGTATGGGTGTGTTGAATGATATGACGTAATATATGGATTATTAAGAAATTGAAAATTCTAAGTTTCTATCTAAAATAAATGCTGTAAAACGAAATAAAACATATTTCGTGGTAAATGGATATAACAGTTACCGATATTATTAAATTTTCGGGACTAAATGCACATTCATCCATTCCATCATTTCGTTGATTTTTTGTGGAATGATTTATACATAATCTCAAAGTAAGTGTTTTTTCGGTTATGGCTTTAGTATTTCACGCAAATTTTTGTATGGAACATTGTTTTAAGCTTTGCAAACCTAGATAGAAGGTTGTTGGGAGCCAAATCTAGAGAATACGTTGGATGAGAAAGCAAACAACAAAATTTATTGCACAACTAAGCAAACAAACGATATTTAACAAAAAAATTATACCCATAAATTCCGAAACTTTTTATGCCAAGAATAATAAAACTGACTGCGTTTTAATTTCTATATACTCGTAGTTAAAATAAAAATTTAAAATGTTTTAAGTTTAACAGAAAATTAATCAAAAAATATCACGACTCTTATACATATCAACATTTTCGTCTATTTATACTATATATCTTGGGATATGATCGCTATGTGTTTACTACGGAGATCGCTACGGCACTGATCTATACTTCATGGATGAACAAAGTCAAAATCTTATGGAACAAAAAATAATTTCTATTTTGTAAGACAGAGATAGTAATATTTTATGTCTCTTTCATTCAAACTCGAATTTTCGAAAATCAACTATGAATATATAATAATTAGTCGCTTTCCAACCTACTTACAACTATAACTAGTCGCTTTAAGCGATTTCCATTATAAAAACTATACTGACAAAATAGTCAAAGTAGGGTAAAAATATAAATTTCCTTAAAGTGCGAGAGAAATGAAAAACATTTCCAGTACAAAAAATTTATTCAGTACTGAATAAAGGCTTATGGTTACTGAACAAATTATTATAGCAGTACCGACAAAATATATTGAGAGAAGTATTTTTATTCAGTACTGGAAAAATATTTTATAGGATAAATGAATATGGATGAGAAATCGTTTCTATGCAGTAAAGCCATATTTAAAAAGTGAAGTCATAACATTCCATCTTAATTCATTGTGGAAATAATTTTTTTGTCTATTACAAAATAGATGAGATTTATTGGTTATATTATAAGAATCTGTCAAAATATATCCATTTAGTTTAACTATCAAAAAAAAGAAAAAAGTAAAATATGGTCTCTGTCACTCTAATGGTACGTATTTTTGATTTTTTTTCTCTCTTTGGTTTTTTCATAATGGAAATCAGAATTTACTGTTATTTCTTTAGCAAAGATAATAACCGAACTACAAGCGGATCAATAGTAGGTATTAGCGGTTGATCGATGGCAGCATCTAACAGTCGCTTTCCATTCGACCAAACGCTGGTAGTTCGATTTTTATCTTGTTAAATTAACCATAGTAAATTTAGCAAATATAAAGACTGAACTGCTAGCGGTTCACTACGGGGTACTAGCGGATGGTCGATTGGAAAGCGACTAATGGTGGTGTTTATACGGGTATTCCTTCGGCGTTGTTTTGTATTGTCACAACCTCTCGGGTTTAAACGAGTATTCATTATTATGTGTCTATTTTATATAACAAATTTTTATTGTAATAAGCTTCAGTTAAAAAAAAAACAATAAAATAAAACAAACGAAAAACAGGTTTTATATGATCTTTGTGTGTATTGGTGTGATGAGCGCTGAAAATTTTCGATGAAGACCATTCGATGAACCCACTCCAAAATTAGTGTGTAAGCAAAGAGGTAAGGGACGAGGATGTTTAGCGCCGAAAGAATATCCGTATAAACACCACCACTATATATAAATAAAATAATTACAAAATAACGTGTACAGGTGGTATAACAAATATTAGCTATGAGACAGTTGGTCAAAAATGAGTTAGTTTTGCATTATAGAGTTTAAAAAAATATTAAAATTATATATATTTAAACACATGGTATCCCAAACTTTATCTTAATATTATAAAACTATTTCAGGTCAGTTGAATAAAAAAGTTGGTTTTAATTCTTTATGATATATTTAAGTACATTGTTTATTGTTACATTGTTTATTATTGTTTAACATATCGTATAAAATTAAATTTATCCGCCCTACCGCTTTACAAGATAATGTCATTGGTTATGTAAGGAAAGCTAATTAATGTTAGATGCACTCTGAATATAATAGAGGTCACACAATGGCACTAAATTTATTAGTTTTAAAAAGTATAGGTGATTCACTCCGGCTAAAGATGTAACTTATTTCTGCATCATTACAATAAACATCAAATGAGAGGAATACGAATATCACAGCATCTGAATATTTCAGAAATGTTTTTATCATTCCATAATCATCATTTGATACAGAAATAGATAGCAATCATATATATATGTATATATTTATATATATATATATATATATATATATATATATATATATATATATATATATATATATATATATATATATATATATATATATATATATATATATATATATATAAGAAATAGCTAAAGTTATAATAAAATGTATTATAATCATTTAAGATTTGTTTTACGGCAAATTAACAACACACATAAATCAGCTATTGGGTAAATTAATAAAATATCACCATTAATAGCATGCTAATTAAAATAATTTTATTTTTTATTACTTACATCATGCAACTACGTGTGCAGCAGTTTGAAAATCTGGATGTACACTGCATGCTGATTACCACTCCATAAACCAAACCACTGGACTTGTCGCGACGAGGAGATCAATAGACTTACTGTGGAGATATTATCTGAGGAGGAGTTACACGTAACTGTATATAATTATGTAATAAGGCTGACTAATCTAAATACTTTATCGTGTAAATGACTAAATGGGTACAGTATTCAGTCGTAATATTATTTCTTTATTTAATTTTAATCTCTCCAATATGTTTTGGGGCTCAAAACACTCCCAACTCTTTCTCGGTTCGCTTATTTACGTCCTACCTTACGCCATTACAAACAAATCGAGGACGTACGGTTATAGATTCGATTTACGTAGAACCACCTGCAAAGCTCTATGCCAGCCTATAGTACTGACATGGAAGATGGGTTATCCCATGAGTTCTGCACTCCAACAGGGGGTCATAGATGTGTTCATTCACTACACCGACCGTAATCGATGGTGAAAATCCCTTTTGCATCCTGCCCCTAATGCGATTCGATCCCGATACCTCCCGCTTCATCCATCTGCCGCAGCTTTAACCACTGCGCTATTTGGTCGGTAGTCGTAATATTCATAATAAAAACAATTTGGAATTTAAATAAAATAAAGTTTTTAAATTCACTGTATTTCATTCCACATATTTTTTGTTTGTTAAGGTTCATTTCGATTATTTTATTCTAGGTTTGCATTTTGAGGATTAAGTAGTAAGAAATAAAGTAAATATTTTCTGAAAACGGTAATTAATGTGATATTTAATAAAACTTATTTTATTATTATTAACAATGAAACTAATTTAAATTATAAAATCTATCTAGATAGGCTTGATAAAGTTCTGAAAAACTTAAAAAAATTCTATGGACAATAAACACTTGCTACCGTCTCAAATTTTAGCAATGAACTAAAATAAACAAACAAATTAATGCTGAAAACATATGATCAGAACTTCTGTCAACAACACTGCCTGCAAATTACCTGAGGGTTTTTTTTGTGAAGCGTCAAGCAGAATTTGAGCTGTAAAAGTGTTTTATTATTTATTTTGTGGGTTATAAAAATTCTAAAATTAAATAAAATTATCGTGAGTGTTTTAATTAAATATGATTATTTTTATAAAATGGTCATATTTTATTTATGTTACTGTGCATTGTATACCTTAATGAAGTTACATAAATTAACTTCATTAAGATATGAAAAATAAAAATTATAGATTATGGTGGCGGTTAATTTAAATTGAGAGGCAATTAATATATATATATATATATATATATATATATATATATATATATATATATATATATATATATATATATATATATATATATATATATTATATATATATATATATATATATATATATATATATATATATATATATATATATATATATATATATATATATATATATATATATATATATATATATACGAGATGCATTCGCCATTAAGAATTATTTAAAAAATTATGGTAACCATTGTATAAAATACTTAAATAAGAAAAAAATGTGTAATATATTACTTTTAAGTTTATTTTTTTTCAATTTATATAATTATTCTAATAGAATTTTGACAGAATCCATTTTTGTTTGACAGAAAACTTCATTTTATTTTGACAGAATACAAAAATATTGTCTATCAACTGTAAACTAAGAAAAAATCAAACTAAGTCACGTACAACATATGTTTTAGTTTTATGTGGTGTCGCCTCTGATTCTGATCAGCGAAACTATAAATAGAGACATTAAGCAGAATTATACATGTTGAGCAGAATACATGTAATTCACTCCATATAAACGTGTGTATTCTAATTTCGCTGCTGTTAGAATTCTGACCATCTGCTTTCTGCACAAGAATACAGCCTGATTTCCATTATAAAAAAAACTGAAAAACAGTCAAAATAGGATAAAAACATAAGTTTTCTTAAAGTGCGAGAGAAATAAAAAACATTTCCAGTATAAAAAATTTATTCAGTACTGAATAAATTGTTATGTTTACTGAGAAAATTATTATAGCAGTCCTGACAAAATATATCAAAAGAAGTATTTTTATTCAGTACTGGAGAAATATTTCATAGGAAAAATGTATATAGATGATTTTTTATAGTCAATTCATAATTTTAACATTTCGTTTTGGTGTCATTTATTTTAATTCATTGTGGAAATAATTAAAATAATGAATAATTATGTTAAGTTTAGTTTTTTTAAATTTTTTTATTGTAGATTCAAAGTATTTATGTCTTTTTTTCAATAACAAAAAAAATTTGAAATTTATTGGTTATTTTATACGCATCTGTCAAAATATATCCACTATAAAAAAAAGAAAAAAGTAAAAAACGATCTCTGTCACTCTAATGTTATTTTTGATTTTTTTCTCGCTTTAGTTTTTTCAGTAAAAAATAGTAACAAAATTTTTTTCATAAAGGAAATCAGGCTTACAGGTTTAATGAAATTAAATATACTAAAAGACCACGAGTTACAAAACATGTTCAAAAAATATCAAAACAACAAATCATTTCATTCATAATACAAGTTTTGTTTGTATTAAAAACAAACCAAGTTATAACAGACAATATGCATTTAACATGACATCATAAATTTGTTTTGTTTTATTTTTCTATTCGTAATCAAAAAATAAAAATCTTCGGAAATATGAATAAAAATGAAGAGCAATAAAACAGAATTTCTGATGAATAATCATATTCCAAATTCTGGGAAATGAGTAATTAGTTTTGATGCTTGTTTGCTAAGATATACAAAATTTAAGGATAAAAAACAACTTTCTCATATGATTCTGATGGTTTTATCACTTTCTATAAACCATTTACACATACAACATAGGATCGGTCAAGTTTTTGAAGTAAAATGGCCTGTCGATGTATGAAGGCCCAGATTGCCTTTGACTCGAGAAGAATAACGAAGAATAATTAAATAAAAATAATTTTTATTTATTTATTTATTTTTTAATTTAAACTCGAAACATCTAATATTTAGTTCTGTTTACCAAAAACGGAAAACATGTTTCGTAATGAATTCTTAAGACAAAAATATAATAGAAAATAAAATTATGAATGTTGTACGGAAAGTCATTTCGTTTTATTTGGTGTAAATGAAACACGTGTTTTTTTAATGTATATAAACATTTTATTCAATTAAATATTCTTCATATAATTTAATAAAATGTTTATACACATTAAAAACAACTAATGCTAAAGCAGTGAAATCCAACGAAACATATACCTTTTTTGGGGAATATTGGCCTTTGAAGTGGTTTGAGCTGTTTTATCTCTTTTAATCCATGAGAAATCCTTTGGCGTAACCGGATTTTCAAACAACCCATTTCACGTCACCAGAAATGATGCGCTTTAATTTTCTTGACGTTTGAGTAGCAAATCACAGTCGGTCAGGGCCGCGCTAACCCCGTGTTCGAGTGTGCCACGAACAAGGGCGGCCGGATTTGAATTGCCATAATAACTAAAAATATTTTCTGCTGCACATACACTTAACTTAGTGGTGAATGATGCTGCCAAAATTAACTTTGAAACAGTCGATTTTTTAAACATAATTCAAGAATTGTTTGTATTTTTTTCTTCATGTTACGAAATTATTGATAAAACCGTTAAGCGATACACGATGGGAAAGTTGCATAGATGCAATAAGACCATTAAAGCAAGGAATTGGCGAAATTTATGATGCACTATTTGACATAATCGTAGATAAAAATAAAGTTAATAATTCACGACATCAGGCGAAATGTTTAGTAACGAAATTAAAATCGTTTAAATTTGTATGTCCAGTGGTAATCTGGTATGATATTTTAAATAACGTTAACGTAGTTAGTAAAAGAATGCAAAGTTCACAACTAAGCATAAATTCCTGTATAGAGAAGTTAAATAATTTAACTAAATACCTGGAGGACAAGCGATCTGATGATGGGTTTTTAGAATTTTTAAATGAAGCCAAACATTTAGCTGAAATTTTGGATCCCGAAACTAAATTTCTCGATATCTCTCTTATAAGATGACGTAAAAAAAAATTCTGTTTGATTATGAAAGCCCTGATGAAACGGTGCACAGTTAAATTTTAAAATTAATTTTTATTTTTCAATTTTGGATATGACAATAAATTCATTAAAAGACAGGTTTGATTTATTACACATTCAGTTTTCTGTATGACTTAAAAAACTTAAAGCTTCTAAGCGATGATGATATTTCCAAATGTTGCAAAGATTAAGAAATTAAATTAACGAAATTAAGAATGAAAAGGATATCAATGCCGTTGAAATGATCGACGAATTAAAAGTACTTCGACATATTTTAAAGCCAGATTTATTTGGGCCATACATTTTAGAACATATTATTGAAAATAATTTATGTAGTACCAGAGCCATCTTAATTTTATAGAGCCTAAATATTAAAAATTGAGCTTAAATTAGAGGAAGTAAAATAGAGGAAAAAACGTAAATTCCCATACAAAATATATGGAAAGTAAACATTTTTTTTTAATGAAATATTTCAATGAAAAGTGTGACAAAATAAACATTTTAATGTTGAAATCATATAAAAACTATTTATATTATAAATCATTTAAATATTTTTGAATAAAACCAATTTAATATATTATAAATAATTAAATAAATAAATCATAAAATTCGAATATCGCATTAGAACTTTTAAAATGTATATGCACAAATACATACATACTCGTATCATATGAAAAATATTCTCATTTATACGCATGTGCAATATGAAATATCAATCGAGTATGATCAATGGCAACAGAGTCATCTCTGGAAAAATTAAAACTACTACTAAAAAGCTACTTTGTTTTTAAAAAACAACTTTTTGATTATCAAAATTCAAAATTTCGAAATTAATCCAAACTAATGTAAAATAAATAAATAAATATAATTTAGATTTAAAATATATACTCATTTACTTAAACGTTTATCTAACAACGGTCAAACTACTAGAATCCCACTATATTAACTACTAGAAATTGAAACTAGAATCGTACAGTAGAATTATATTGTATCAAATTTGATCATAAATGTTATTACATTTTACAGGATAAAATACTTTAACATATTCTAAAATCAGTATGAAATCGAGTATTTGATGATAAAATTGTGTGTTTTGTCAAGAAACTTATATATGTAAGAATTTTAAGGTTAGCATTTTTTTCGAGTTGGCGGAAAATTTGATGTTATAAAGATATATACGAGTATGTACGTATGTATATATGTATGTATATATACTTACATATAAAATTTAACCGTTAACATGTTAACTTTAATTGGTAAAACCATTAGAATTTTTTTTAAGTCTAACTTTTTGGATAAAAAATAACGTCCAGCTGACATCTATTGAACGATCTCGAAAGTAGTAAAACTTAATATTTTACCCTGAATAAATTAAATTTAAATAGTTTTACTTTTATCTATATTGAATATAATAATTATAATTAATAATTATTATGATATGTGAAACAAACAAATTAATTTTATTATGAATGTCAGATGTCTCTTGTAAAGCTTTTCCGCCATGTCCTGTTTCTGGTTTGGTTTTTATAGGCTACACCAATAAACACTCCAACATTTTATTATTTTATAATTAAAATTATTTTTCAATCATTAATTATGTTTTATTTTTATAATTTCTAGAATATAAATGTATTTCAAAGAAGTTACGGTTATTTTGATTCGAAATTAAAACAAAATTATGCAGTTAGATAAAAATAAAATGTGCTGTTCGTATGGAACACTCTTTGTCTTTTAGATCGACATAAAATTTTTTTTTTTATATTTTAGTTTCGGTTTTAGTAGGTAACACAAAAGGGGCAAAATCATTTTTGCTAAATTAAAATTAGTGTTTATTGTAGTTATTAAATTTTATGTATGTGCAAAAACATAATTTCTTATGTCTAAATATATTTCAATACAGCTACGGACATTTTGCTGCGGTTAGATTAAAAAAATGTACTGCTCTTATTGAAATCTGCTTTACCTTTAAATTCAACATCACATACACATATACATATTTTACTGTGCATTCAATATTGTAAAATCATATTGAATTTTAATTTATGTTTTATTAAATTATTAAGATATTTAGGTAACTGATTTTCAGATATAATTAACTTCAACATTTTATGTACTTAACACTGTAAAAAAAGAAATCAAATATATAATTTTTTATTGATAAAAATTATTTCGAAAAATGTGATTTTTACATTGATTCTTATGGGAAAATGTAAAATGTACCTCCTCTAAAAAAAGTTCAACAAAAAATACATCATATTATTACGGCTCTAATAAAGATTGCTCTGGTAGTACTTTACCAAACATAGTAGTTGCTCTTAGAATATTCTTTACATTACCAGTAAGTTTAACTACTGAAGAAAGGTCCTTTTCAAAACTATAATTAATTAAAAATTTTCTTCGAAGCACAATGGGCCAAAACAGATTAGATAACTTGGCATTGGTTTCTATTGAACACGATCTAGCTGAAAATTTAGATAAGCATGATGTGATTAAAAAGTTCGCAGAATTGAAAGCTCGCACAATGCAATTTATTTAATATATGAGTACTCATTTGGTTTTTGTTTTAAATATTTTAATGTTAATTATTAAATAAATATGTGAATTTATATGGGTGAAATATTATTCTAAACGGTAGTTTTTTTTAAAGGAGAAGAAGGGGCGGCCTTCCAAAATGTGGTGTACTTTAAACATCGCCGTAACGAAATTTTGCAAAACAATTTTGGCATTGCCGTTTGGTCAATATATCTTCTCCATATGCATTGCTTGAACTGCATTTTGCCTTTTTGATAGTAAAAGAGTAAAATATGCCGAAAATGCTGATTTTAATTTTCCATCATCTAATTTAACAATACTTAATCAACAAGATATATTGATTTACTCATATAACTATCTTGAAACAGGAAACCCCATTAACTAATGCTAAAGAAGTGAAACAAGAAATAAAGAACCATATAACACCTAAAAATCATCGGTATAAGACTTGATAACTGGAGAGATTCTTAAACCACTACCTAATTAGGAAAATTTCGGACATAATTAATGGCTCCTTAAACTCCGTTATGTCACTTGTTCTTGGAAATTTGCGGAAGTAATAATGATACCTTAACCAGGTAATCCACGAAGAATTAACCTCATAATAGAACAACTACCTGTGACTCAATAATATTCCTATACCACATGCAAATCAAGCAAAATACCTTGGTGAAAATTGAATGAATATTGAAAATTGTACTGTCTAATTGGAAAAAAATCTCAGTTATTCAATCTTAATTTACGTATGCTTTATGAATAAGTGCTCAAGCCGGTCTGGAAATATGGTATTCAACTATGAGGATACACCAAAACCAGTCATCAACAGATAGTTCAACGAATTCAAAATAAAGATTGAAAGGAAATTGACACAGTCGCAAAGGAAATAAACAAGTGTGCTCAGAAACATCGGGATAGGTTCCATCACTCTAACATTCAAGCTGTAAAACTATTTCATCAAGAGGGAATTACAAGAAGACCCAAAAGACTAAAACCCTTTTGTTAGAAGAATGGACCGCAGAATGCAAAATAAACCAAAACAACACTATGGAAAGTACTTAATTAACAATTATTTATAGTCAAAAAGGAATAGTGACTTTGTAAAACTTTTTATTGTTACCATAAATAAAATAATTACAAAAAACTTTTTAAAAAATTTATTAAGTTTTTCAAAACCAAGGACAAAACGAGGATACGAGTGCGAAATGAGAAGTCTGGTAAAATTGTAACAGAGGGTGCATAATCGCAAATTCCAGTTATTATGTGTCAATACCATTACAAGACCAAATTAAAATTTTCAATCTGATCTGTCATTAATTCAGTTTTGACAGCCATTGAAAATAGATAGCCCATTGTTTTTTTTTTGCAAACATGGAAAAAAATAGAATTTCGTGTGTTAATTCAACATCAATTATGCGTGGAAAAATCATTACGCAAACCAAATCAAAGATACATAAATACTATGGGGAATTCACCATTGATTAAAAGGATTCACTAGTGGTTTACTGATGTTCGTTGTGGTTGTACAAGCACAACTGATCCCGAACATTCTTAACGCCCAAACGAAGTTGCCACACTAAAAATGGTTGACAAAATCTATGATACGGTATTGCAAGAGCACAAAGTGAAAGTGCGTGAGATAGCTGAGATAGTAGGCATATCAGATGAACGTGTGCGCAATATATTGGACGAAAATTTCAATATGTAAAGGCTATCCGCGCGTTGGGTTCCACGTTTGATTACAGTCGACCAAAAACGCACAAGTGTGAAAACTTCAGAAGCAGATTTGGCAAGGCTCAACCAAAATAAAAAGGAGTTTTTGCGTCGTTTCATAACTGTGGACGAAACATAGATCCATCACTATCCACCGGAGACCAAAGAACAGACTAAACAGTGGATTTCTATACTGGAAAATCTGCGCCGAAGAAGGCTAAGGCGGGTTTATCGGGTAATAAGGTCATCGCCAGTTTTTTTGTTCAAAAGAGAAGAACAGTGAACGGCGTAAAGCTACCACATTTGTCGAAGAAAAAAGTTCTCTTCCATAAAGAAATGTACGGGTGCACACATGTGTGGTTTTCATGACCAAAATTCATTAATTAATTCATTAATTAATTATATTCATTAATTCTTCTAATAGTCTCTACGTCCACCATATTCTCCAGACTTGGTTACCTGCAATTATATCCTGTTTACGAACTTGAAGAAATGGTATAGCCGAAGTATATGGCTGCTTAAAATATTCAGTTTATTTTTGGTGAGGCAAAAGTTTACTCCAACTGTCATCATACTTTGTTACACTCACTAATTTCATGTCATTTTCAATTATTACGATTTTGGAAAGAAGTTAACTCCGAAGTTGACTAAATATAGTTTGTAGTTTTAAAATTATTCAGAATTATATGTATTGCATAATTCCTGAATATCATTATTTACCATGATCTTTCTTTATGTGTACCAGATTTAGTGTTTGTAATCATATAGTTTTATTATTTTGCTGTACAGTGAACATTTGTTGTATTTCACAACGTTGATTCAAAAACTGATAACTCATTTCAACGAGTGGATATATTTAAGAAACAATTTTTGATTTCTTGAACCGCACACAATGGTCTCTAAATAATTTAGCTTCATATGGCATCTGGGGATGATCGAAAAACTAAAACTTGTTCTTGGAAACGATAATTCTTTTAAATAAAATTTCGAATTCTATAAATTTCAATTGAATGATTGATTTTAAAATGCTAATTATATTTTTACTGTGCCTCTAGATATCGCATATTTTTTTTGCTTCAAATTAATTTTAGCACAAATCTTGATTTGTGCTAAAATTAATTTTGAATCTAAATTTCAAGAATGTTTAAAATTTTTTTAAAGCATTAATTGTATTATGAGAAAATTTTCAAACCAACGAATGTTGAAACTTAAAACACAAGAACATTAGTTCTTTCCAAAATTAAGTTCCTTGGCAAACAAAATACCACTTTGTCGTATTCTAACAAAAAAAACCTTAAATTGTATTCACGGAATAGTGGATTGAATTTATATCAGTTCTGCTATAAGAAAATTATAATTATACAATTCCGAGGATAAACATAATCAAATAAACCAATAATTAATTAAAATGTGTTCCAACGAAGTAAGAGTCTGCTGATTCTCTAGGAGAAAATTGAAATAGAAAAATTGCAAGTTTTTTGTTAATTAAAAAGTCTTTTCCGAAAATGTGATTCTAATCATGGTACAAATACTGACGATTAAGATAATCGTAATCAATCAGTTTTAGACAAAGATTAGAGAATATTAACATCGATTAAAATAGTCGATACTATAGCTGAAAATAACGCACGATTTCCGAAGTGTGACCAACATCATATCCAATTTCATAGATTTTGATGTTTTCATGGAAATTGTCACTTACCAAATCGATGGTTGGTCTTTTATACACCATATAATTGAACGAATCCAGCAAATGAACAGGACAAATTAATATTATTGGATGCCGAGAATAAATATTATTAGATGCCGATGATGAGAAGGTTAAATTAAAATTAAATATATAATATGGTCAAAGAAGAAAAACTAGCAGCCGCAATAAAAGGAAATCTATACGAAGAGACATAAGAATAGTACTTAAACTTTAAAATGAGTTAGAATAAAACGATAAATCAATCAGAAAGCGAAGAATTGCAATCATCGAACTGAAGATTACCGATTTAAAGAAACTGTTTGAAGGAGAACAAATTAGGATATAAACTATGAACATGTCCAGAATTGCTTTTGGTTTAACAAATCGATATCTAAATAATATTGAAATCAATAAGTGAACATTAGAGCATCGGTACGAGTTTAATGGTTGATTATTGATCGTCAAACATAGTAGACGTGTTTTTTTCTGCTTTGTGTTTTGTTTTATTAATAATAGTTTAAAAAAATTTATTAAATAAAGGAATAATGATGAAAAAGGATAAACTATATATAGAACTATATATTTAGATATATAGATTTTTTATTAATTTTATTTAGTTTTTTGTATTCCTTTTGTGTAACTGTAAATACACCGTCACCATTTTGATCACGTTAAACAAGTTGCCATATGACATGTAGTTTGGTATTATGTAACTTGGGAATGGGATCGCTGTGTGAACGTGATGTTCACAACAGCGATCCGTTTTGGATGCTTAATGATGTTCACTGATATAAATTAAATACATAATCGGATAATTGTATCGGATAATTGTATTAAATACATAATCGGATAATTGTAATACATAATCGGATAATCGCAATATTGAAATAATACTTACAGAAATTTATATAATTTCAAGGTAAAGTGTGGAAATTGCCAGAAGCTTGAAATTGTTTATTAGCTTCTGGCAAATTAGTGAAAATACTTTGTTTCGTAGTTGGCGAGAAATTTTTAGTTGTAGGTTTAAATAGTGAGATTACGTGTATGGTAGATTTGTACTGGGAGATATGCTGATTTATGTTAGTTAATTTAGCTATTCTTACCAATTTTGACTGATTTGAGCCTGTTTGTAATTCAGTGTTGTTTGCTATCAATGGTCTTGAATTGAGAGTTGTTGGTTCAGTCCTCACTCAGACCTCTCTCTTCCTGGATAAGAATGATAATTTCTTGTACTGTGTTCTTTATATTTATGTTGAATGTATGTGTCCAACTATATGTTTCTGCATAGTTGTACTCTACATGGCTTTGGTGGTTTTGAAGAGGAGGTCGTTTCTGTCTCGAGATTAGCCAAACTAGAAATTAATGACCAGTGACTGCAGATTGGAGTTCAAAATTGGTATTTTCAGTATTGTAGATTAGTATTGTGCTGTCGTGAAGTTATAAAATGTAGTCTAATTTTAGTTTTATTTAAATAAATTCTTAAATTAATTAATTAAATTAAATGTCACATTACCAATAATTTTATTTCAGAACTTTAATTGTATTAATGCTTTAATTTTAATCTAAAATGATGAGTGCAGATAGAATGAGTTCATTAATAACTTTCAACTAAAAACTGAGCTGCTGCCATTTAATTACAGGTGGACGATGATTGAACCATTCCTCGAAAATTTGTATAAATTAATTATCGTATTCGAATAAAATAACTTTATCTTTCTCATACTATAATTTGATTTAAATGCAAAATCAAATTTTAGTTTCCATGTTTCAGCTTAAAACAATATTTAATTAATTGGGTTTCTCGTTAAAATAATTAGTTGATCGAGTATAAAATTTGTGAGTTACAACGAAAGAATTTTTATTCATCAATTGAGGAATCCAATGCTAGTAAAAAAAATTGTGAAAATCCTAGTTTCCACTTACCTTGATACAATGAAAATTCGTCGCTTTGACTGTGATTGATCGTCGCCGCTTCATGATGATAATGATATGAAGATGTTGTTGAAGATGCCAACGATGATGACATAAGTGTTGATTTTTCCTGTTTTTGAGAGGCCATCGACAAGCCCCATTTTATATGATTGTTATCCAGATTTGATGTTATAAAATTTACACGAAAATACCACAATTAAAACACGTGACTGATACACTGTATTTTTGCTTTAAGATTACTATATCTTTTATTTATGCATATTTTCCACTTAATACCAAACCACGTCATACACGTCAAAAATACATTATAATTACACAATAATCAAATTTGTTATTTCTATAATGAAACAATAAAAGTAATCGAAACCGATTTCGGCCACTAATATCTATAACGGGCTAGTTATTCATTCATATGGTTTCCAACATTTTTGACTCGTAATTATATACGTTTACGTTAGAACTATACAATCTAATTACATGAACGCAAATTAATAATTTTCTAAAATAAATGTTCACGTAAAAATATTAATATTCCAAATAAGTAGGTATGTACACTAAATACACGTAATGTTCGAGTATAGCGACCGAGAAAAAAAATTCACCGAACTGTATCGAAGGAAATTTGAAAGAAAACTAAACTGACAATCGAGAAAATTGGGTTAGAAAATCGTATAAAACAGAAACGAAACAAATTGGAAAATAAAAAACCAAAAACAAAATTCGAGGATATGTTTGTTTTTTTTGGTTAGAAAATAAAAGTTCGCTATACGCGAACGTATACTCGGAAGTTTCACAGGATTTTCTTTTTTTATTTCTCATTTTCCATTATTTTTGATGGAGTGGAGGAGGATTTTAAGACTTTTTTAAGCGGAAATATGATTTTCAGATGGTATAGAATCAGTTAGCTAGTTTGGTTTTAACGAGGTGGGCGGATAATAATTTCGCGGTTGAAATGACTGTTTTTGTTTTGCTACTAAAGCAAATGTATTTGCCCTTGAATTTGTGTAATATATATAGTATTTCTTACTATTGTTATAATGGTCACAAGAATAAATATATATGTTAATACAATAAAGTTTGTAAAATGTATGTGTGTGTATGTAATTTGAATCTTGTTTGGTAAGAAAAACAACCGTTCCAATTATTAGATATTTCTTTGTTGCAATCAATACATTGGCAATAATCTTAAATTTCCAAGTGATCTAAAACTATTAGCGGTTCCATCATCAGCAAAAGATTAGAAAGATGAACAATAAAGCTTTCCAGCAATCATACAATGGTTTTTATGGCTGCACAACCCACAACTGAGAAAAGTACTGCCAGATAAACTACATCCTAAATGGATGACCATACAAGGTCATAACCAAAATAATTAAATAAACGACGTATTTATAACATGCAAGAGAGACCACGAAATTTCTACTTGTTGGAAATGTAGGATATTTTTTTTGATTAAAATTGCTGCCCCCCTCGAGCACGACCACTGGGATGCAATGTCCAAGAGGGTCCGTTTGATACACTTTTTCTCTGTGGGGTGTCTCTGATATTAAAGCTACATCTATGTTGTTGGTTCTTAGAAAAACATCTAGCTCTTGTGCTCTTGCTGGATTTTCCAAAGCTTGGACCACTGGCGAATTTCATCACTTGCACATTGAAGTTTATCCGCCGCTTCTTCCACAGTTTGCTCTGTTGATAGTATCGAGGTGTCGTCAGCAAACGTTGCTATGCTTACGTGGTCGGACTGTGGTATGTCACTTGTATATAGTAGGTTAAGGACTGGACCTAGAACGCTGCCTTGTGGAACACCTGCCCTTATCTCTCTCAGTTCAGAATACTCATCTTCTTGTCTTACTCTAAAAAGCTTTTCAGATAAATATGATCTCAAAAGATCAATATATGGTCCCGTAAGCATAGCATTAAGTTTATGTATTAAACCCTAATGCCATACCTTATCGAAAGCTGCTGCCACATCCAGAAATAAAGTCGAACAAATTTGTTTTTCTTAGTTTGTTTTTATTTGTTTTTATAATGTCTGTTATTCTGTGAACCTGATCAATTGTAGAATGTTTGCATCTAAACCCAAATTGGTGACCCGCTGTTAGGTCTCTACTTTCTATTATTGGCTTCATTCTCTTCAAGAGTAGTCTCTCCATTAGCTTTGAAATGATAGGGAGCAGTGATATCGGACGATACGATTTAGCTTCATTAGGCGGTTTACCTGGTTTCGGTAACATAATAACTTCCGCAACTTTCCAGGCCGAAGGAACATGTCTTAATCTAATAACAGCATTAAACAAGTGAGTTAGTTTAGCGATAGCTTTCTTTGGTAGTTGTTTTAAAATTTCTCCCGTTATAAGGTCATATCCAGGTGCCTTTGCTGACTTCAGATTGAATTGTATTTCACTGGTTACTTCTTTTTGGGTTGTTAGAGGAATTCCACCCTCATAATTGCTGCTTTCATTTTCGATTATAATATTCGATTCAATCTCATTCGGTTTGAAAATATCAGCCAAATGGTTAGCAAATTCTTCAGCTTTTGCTTTGTTATCCCTAGCCCACGAGCCATCATTTCTCTTAATAGGAGGGATTTGCGTAATTGGGGTTTTTATACTTTTAGTTGCCTTCCATAGTGAGTAGTTCGTATCTTCATCAGCGGTCAAGTTTCCCAGATACAAAGAAAACGATTTTTCATTTAGCTTCTGAATTTCTCGCTTAAGCTGTTGTGATTTATTATTTAGAATCGTCTTATCAGATGGACTCCTTGTTTGTTGCCATTTTCTCCTAGCTTTTCTTTTTTCTAAGACAAGATTCCGAATTTCTCTTGGGTAACTTTTACCAATGGTTTTGGATACTGTTCCATTAGTATTATTCCAAGCGGTAATCTGAATTATATCGGTGAAATTTTCTACCTCTTATTCTAGGTCCTGAATAGTTTTTAGTCGTGTTTGTAAGTTAATCTTGTTTTCTACTTCAGATCTGAAGCTCGCCCAATCAGTTGTTTTATTGGCAAGAGTTGGTCTCGTTTCCTTTCTAATTATCTTATCACTTAAGGAAAGTATCACTGTGTTTTCTACAGAGAAACTTCGTGGCCTTATAGAGATCTCATGATTAGTTTACCTATTTTAAATGGATTGTCGCTTCTGCTCATAAAGTTGCCCGAGCCGACGGCGTTAGCATTTGTGTGTTGTAATGATGGACTCTTCACCGAATCCATGGGATCAAACATCGATGAGGGTGAATTTTCCTGCATGGCCAGACTTTAAGTACTGCCGACCGATTTGGTGCAGACGCAGACCAAGTATATTGACCCAAGTTCTAGGTCATTATCATTAAATGTTCACACTTCACTATAAAACTTATGCACAATAGTGTTTTTACGAACACTGCACTTTTAGTTAAAGTAAAACAAAACAAAAAAATCAAATAACAAATATCAAATAACTTTGTCGAGTTATTTGATATGGTTAATGACTACACTTTTTATAATTATAATTATTTTAAAAAAAAACAAATTATAGCTATATTATAGCTAAATTATACGTCTATTCACTTTGATGATATATCAATATATGAATATTACTAAAAAAAATGTCTATGACTAAAAATAATGATGGAATTTTATTAGATTTAAATTAAAGGGTATATAGAGACAAAAGGTGGAGGGCATATATATAAAAAATATAGACTGAAGAATATAACAAAACAATTTTCATTTTAGTAGATTTATCAGACGTTAACTTTCTACTTTTGCAAATTTTGACTTATTTTGTGTACTTTTAATTTTTCCTTTTGACGACGTAAAAATAAAGAACTGGATTTTCATCCAATTTTCGGTTCTTTTTGTCGAGTGAATAAATATATAGGTATAAAGCTCTCGCTCCCGCAATATATTTTATAATACAATGTGCGATAAATATATAAAATCGCTATACACTTTATACATAAAACAATCCGATACGAGGTGACAGTGAAAACGGTTAGAACTTATTTTAAGTTTTATTATTGTTCTTGAAAGCTTTTATATATTCTTATCTCTCTTCCGTTTGTCATATCATCTCGTTTTAATGTGGCTTCTTCTTTGTCGTCCCACAAGAAATTATATTATGTTCATTCATGAAGCGGCGATAGTAAGGAATTGTTAATTGTTTTTTTTTTATTTTTAATTAGTATCATAGAATAAATAAATAGTACTAATTATTTATTCTATGTTAGTATGTCATAAAATGGAACTCTCGTAGACATTTCTCGTAAGTCTATAAACGGTAAAATATTAAAGATTAATAAAAATTCCGTTTGGTTTTTAAAAATATACCTCTATATGACATGTATATAGCAAATGTAGAAATTTGGCGTCTTCTGACCAAATCATAAGAGCTCATGGCCAAGTGATTACTGGTGGTTAGAACGCACTACATTATTTATAGTATTGGCCAAGAGAGACTAAAACTTTCGTGTAATTAATTATTTAATTGTGGCATGATGATTGTAAATAGTTTTTTAGAGGTTTACATCTTTAAGTTTGATAACCGATTTATCTGGTGACATTTGCTTTGGCACTCATTTGATTTGTCATTTCATAATAAATAGATTCACGCCAGAGCAACGCTAGTAAATTGTTGAAATATATGTAAAAATATATGTTTTGTTCGCCAAACTCGTTATACATTATGTCCATTTTACATTTATAAACACAGTGATTAACTCGGTTAACTATGGATCCAGTAAGATGTAGAACAATGTCTACCGAAGCGATAGTTAGATAAAATTATATTGATGTTGATTTTCCAAACAAAATTTTATTCAGCGATGAAGCCTATCTAGAAACAACACAAAACGAAAATCACTGTTTTGTGCGGTTTTTGGGCCGATGATGGATGGAATGCTACAGTTAACAGTGAGCGATATAGAGAGATGATTTTTGTACTGCAATAAATCTTGTTGATATGTGGTTCCAAGAGGATGTTGTCACAGCGTTGCATACAATCAATTTACTAGAAGAAACATTAATTTGGGGACATGTTGTCCCCAAATTAATGTTTCTTCATTAATTTGGGGACATGGACAGTCACTTGTCTACGCCGATAAATCAGAGATGATTGAACACTTTAAACACAACATTCGGTGAATTATAAGCGAGATACGGCCACAATTTGCTTCGAAAAGTGTGTGGGTGGGCATCCAGATTACGATATCTACTCGCAAGGCACGGAGGACACATGACCGAATCATATTAACGCATATATAGCATAAAATTTCCTATCCAAAAACAGTAGTTTCATTGATATTTAAAATGTTTGTCAGCAGGCAGGTAATCAAAAGGCACAAGAGGCAAGCAATTTTTGGAAGCTTTGTTACTAGTGATTCTATCATTCTACCTTTGTATTACTAGTGATTCTTCAATTCTACCATTGAAGCATTACCGCAACAGTATAATCATAAGTGTTGAGAGTTTATTGGGATTTTCTAAACACCACTCGGATGATGAAAAGAAATATTCTACATTCGATTAATAATTTCTAACAATATTTATGGCAATTAAACATTTTAGAAAATATTTGGAATATTAAAGAATTTACTTTCTGGTGCTAGTTCGAACATGAAACTAAGCTTTTTAAATAACTTGTCTTCAGAATCGTTAACGAAACTTCAACTACGATCAATCGCTCATACAAATGAGATTCACTTAATCTAAACATTTTTGACCCATTGCACAATATTTCATATTCTTGTATCCGTATCCCAATGGGCAACGTGTTTTTGATCCTAATGTGCTAAATCACAAAAGCTTACTAAATCACCACATGAACAATTCCATCCGGTCAATTTGAGAATATCCGTTTAGATATTGTAAGACCACTTCCTCCATCTAATGTATATTAAGCATACTGCATGACAAACAACCATAATGCGTTTTGTAATTCACTAAATTAACCATACATATTATTTACTAATGTATATTTATTTATTTGAAACTTATTTGTGGAGAATTATTTATTTGCCACCATTTTGAATAAGTATGTGAAACCCATTCGGAACGAGTTACCTTATTTTGACAGCAGCATTAAAACATGACTAACAAAAAAAGTAAAAATTATGTGAAAAATTGTATAACTTTTTTTATGAAAAACATAAGGTTCTATTTCATGAGAAATATTGACTGTAAGTAAATATTAAAATTTTTGAAGTAGTGCAAATGAAACAGAAAGCTATCTCAGTCAAAATTGACTTGAAAAATATTTGAGTTTGTGGTAGTGGGACTACCATAAAAAGTATAAAGGCTCTATTCCATGGGGAAAATTGACTGACAGTCAAAAAAGACGAAAAGAGAAAATAATTATAAAACTCGACTAAAGCCTGATTTCCATTTTGAAAAATATACTGACAAAATAGTCAAAGTAGGATAAAAATATAATTTTTCTTAAAGTGCGAGAGAAATAAAAAACATACAAAGGTAAGCCTGATTTCCATTATGAAAAATTACCTGACAAAATAGTCAAAGTAGGATAAAAATATATAATATTTCTAAAGTACGAGATAAAAAACATTTTCAGTACAAAAAATTTATTCAGTACTGAATACATTTTTATGGTTGCTGAGAAAATTATAATAGCAGTACAGACAAAATGTATCGAGAGAATTATTTTTATTCAGTACTAAAAAACTGTTTTAAAAGAAAAATGTATATGGATGAGAAATCGTTTGTATGACGTCAATATGAAGCATTTTATAGTAGTTATTTTATGGTCAATTGATAATTTTAACATTTCGTTTTGTATCATTCATCTTAATGATTGTAAAAATAATTTAAATAAAGAAAAATTATGTTGTTTATATTTTTAAATTTATTGTTGTAGTTTCAAAGTGTTTTTTAACCGCCCAGATGGGGCAGTGGTTAAAACTGCGGCAGTTCGAGCGGGAGGTACCGGATCCGAATCCCGATAGGGGCTGGATGGTAAAGGAATTTTTCACCATACGATTACGATCGGTGGTGTGAATGAACACATCTATGACCCCTTGTTGGAGTGCAGAATTCATAGGCCAACCCTTCTTCCATGTTAGTACTATAGGCTGGCATGGAGCTATGCAATGTGCAAATGGTTCTACGTAAATCGGACCTTTAGCCGTACGTCCTCGATTTGGTTGTAATAGCGTAAGGCAAGGACGTAAATAAGCGGACCGCGAAAGATTTGGAAGTGCCTCGAGCGCCGAAACAGATTCTAGAGATATAAAACAAACAAACAAAAGAACAAAAAAGTGTTTTTTGTATTTTTTTACCAAAAAAAACATCGAAATTTATTGGTTATGTTACAATTATGTTATAATTTATTGGTTATGTCAAAATATATCCTCTATAAAAAATAAGAAAAAAGTAAGAAACGATCTTTGTCACTCTTCTTTCAGAAAAAAATACTGACAACATTTTTTCATAAAGCTTGATTTCCATTATGAAAAAATATTTGTCAGCATTTTTTACTGAAAAAACCAAAGCGAGAAAAAAATCAAAAATACCATTAGAGTGACAGAGATCGTTTTTTCCATTTTTCTCTTTTTTTTAGTGGAGATATTTTGACAGATGCGTGTAACATAACCAATAAATTTCAATTTTTTTTTGTTTTTGAAAAAAACTCAAAAAACACTTTGAATCTACAACAATAAATTTAAGAAAAATAAATTTAACATAATTATTCATTATTTAAATTATTTCCACAATCAATTGAGTTGAATGACACCAAAACGAAATGTTAAAATTATGAATTGACCATAAAAAATTATCTATATACATTTTTCCTATAAAATATTTCTTCAGTACTGAATAAAAAGAATTCTCTTGATATATTTTGTCAGTACTGCTATAATTATTTTCTCAGTAACCATAACAATTTATTCAGTACTGAATAAATGTTTTATACTGAAAATGTTTTTTATTTCTCTCGCACTTTAAGAAAAATTATATTTTTATCCCGCCATTTTGTCAGTATATTTTCATAATGGAAATCAGGCTTTAAAGACAAAGATAACATTATTGTTTATTTATTTATAGCAAATTATAGCAGAAATTTGACCGCTATTTAAGAAACCATAACCAAAAAAATAATTAATTAATTTTAATTAAAATTTAGTATTTAATATCACAATGCTAAACAAATATGATTTTTATTTCAATTCAATTATATTATACCAAAATAATATATGGAGTATTTGACCCTTGATTATAAAATTGATTGTGTGCGAAAATAATTTCTTGTCTTACACAAATTTGATGTAGAAGGCTGAGTGTGACTGTAATAAAAAGTAATCAATTTTATACATTTTATGGCAGTCACCCTACCACAAACACAAATATTTTTCCAGTCAAGTTTGACTGAGGTAGCTTTCTGTTTCACTTACACTACTATATAATCTATATTATTGTCCCATTTTAATATTTACTGACAGTCAATTTTTCTTATGGAATAGTGCCTTAAATTTGAATATTTTTTATTGCAGTCACTCAGCCTGCTATATAAAATTTGTGTAAGACAAGAAATTATTTTCGCACACAACCAATTTTATAGTCAATGGGCAAATATATTATGTTGGTTAAATTATAATTGAATTGAAATAAGAATCATATTTGTTAAGCATTGTGATATTTAATACTAAAATTTAATTCATAATTAAAAAAACTCCAAGAATGAATAACCATAACCAAATGAAACCATAACCAAAAATATCATTAATTAGTGTTCAAAATACTGCTATAATTAGCTATAAATAAATAAATAAACAATAACGTTATCTTTGTCTTTTAGTTGTAGTTTTATAATTTCTCAGTCATTTTTTTCCCATGGAATAGAGCCTATAGCTGTTCAATTTTATATTTATCTGGTAGAATGTACACTCTTATTGATAAAAAATAAACGACATTTCGCTGCTGTTGAGAATTCCATTTTCCATAATGAAAATAAAACAACTTTAATGTTTAAAATCAACTAAGCAATTTATTTTTATAACAATATAATTTTAAATTAGACACTTTACTAAATTACTTACTTTCGTTTTATTGCAATTTGCAACCGCAATTGGTATATATAGAAAATATGCCGATATCACTAAATTTCACAAGTGTATGGAAACATTTGGAATCTTCGTCGGAGAGTTCGAAAGGTTTGTCAGAATCCTGCTGTCCAAGTTGGCATGATAGGAAGCCTTTACCTTTTCTAGGAAAATTGGATTTAGATTTTCATATACTTCCAGTGTTATTTTTTAATTTTCCTAACTTACATTCACCGGATTATCTGTCAATTGTTAAAACCATTGAAATATGTTATATAAAATCAATATAACTTGTTTCGTTTACTCATTTTCGTTATTATTATTGTTCTATGTCAACATATTTATGATAACTGACATTTTTTATTTTTCAATTAGATGTTTTCGTAAGAAAGAGACAAAAAATAAGTCACCTTGCCAGCATATTTAGACTTTCACAAATAAGTTTCAAATAAGGATACATTTCGAAAACAGCCTAGGGACTAATTAATTTAATAACACAAAACGAAATTCGTCTACTAAAACGTAGTCGGATTTTGAAGTTCGATTTTCAAAAAATCTGATTTCGTTTTGTCTTTGGTTTCGTTGTAGCCGATTTTTCGATAACAGATTTTCATAATAGCAAAATCCAATTTCTGATCCGATAACGATTTTTTTATAATAGCCCTCCTACGTTCCTCTTACAATCACAACCGTTGAAGGATCTAAATTTTTGCACTGAACCAAGAAAACATCTCGGCTTGTCGTATGCCTCCATTGACAACTAAAAGCTGTTTTCATAACTACAGATAACATAACACATAGGAGTTCTGCTCTTGAAATACTCGGAATTGCTCAAGCACGTTATCAGCGATCAGAAAAAAGTATCCTTATCTTCATGCATTGGCAATAGTTTTCGCGGCTTGTAGATTTTACAAATATATTAACAGACACAAATTTGTTATTTATGGCATTGACATTCAGATTCATGAATTTTCAGCAAAATTACTATTTTTATTTAAATATTAATTTTATTCACAAATAATAAACGATTTTAAAGTTTTAAACACACTGTTAAATGTAAAACTTTGATATGATATGATATGATAGAAGAAGTGCAAGCCAATCATAACGGTGATCCTAGGATTGTTACCATAATCCTGAAGTATGTTCCAAAAAGTATACCAAATAGATATCTGAAAACTTATTAGATTTCAGAATAATTCTTAGCATTGGAGATAAATAAGGAGAAGAAATATTAGTCAAAAACGACTAGGGCGATAACCCACAGCAAAACCATTTTCTAACTACATAATAAGTAAGTTATATATCATTTTTACACTAAGCATCATATGTCTTCGAATCGCCTCAACAGTTAAAACTGAAGTAATTCAAAAACATCTTTAGATAGTCTCGTCATAGCTCTATTTAAAGATTTATCCTTATTATTCCCAATCCATCAACATCTTTCGTGTGGGAGGAAAGAAATTTTCGCGATGATCCAATTGCATTTCATACATACAATATGATGTTCTAAGTCTGGTGAATAGTTTCATTATTAAATTATTGCGAATAGTTTCAATATTGAGTATCCAAATTGAACATTTCAGCCTCAAAACACACTTCTAAACCATTTCCCAGTAAGTATATGTAAAACAGTTACTATATAGATAAATAAAATAAAAAGAAAGAATTCTTTAAACACAAAATTATGATACCTTTACCAAAGAATATATCAAACTCCATTGGAACATCACTAGATTCGTCTATTTGCATTTTAGTGTAATAACAAAATATTAAGCACTTATACATATATTTCTTTAAACCGTGGCATTCTGGGAAAAATCAGGTTTGAATCCATAGGGATATCAGATTCTGCCCTGGTGACACCTGCTCTGAACCTAAAGCAAAATTCATAGTTTCATAATTTAATAGCCTTCCAGTTCTTATTGAGTAAACGTACTTTACGGGTGTTACTGCTTATTCTCACTGAAATATTATCCGATTTCTATTTAACGATCAACAAAAAATGTTGGAAAGGATGTCGCGATGGCCTAATTGAGCATGAGAAAAAATGTTTTAGCTGCTATCCAGTGATAGAATTTTATAACTCTTAAGAAATTAAGTAAAATCTTAATAATTTGAGAGTGAGAGTTAAGATTTTATTTACTCGTCATATGGCTTAATGGTTATTGCTATAACTATGGAGCGGGAGGTACCGGCTTTTAAATCACAGAGGTGGAATGCAAACGCAAATTTTTAGAATCTGATTGTGAATGGTGGTGTGGTGTGGATGAACACATCTATGAAATTAATGAAGGTTTGAAATTAAGCAACCGCAGTTTACGTCTTCGATTTATTTCGCGAACAGCGAAATACATGGGAGTGCCTCGAGAAAGAAAATAGGTTTACTTTTCATGGTTAAGAGTCACGCGTCATTATTACGTTAATTAAATATCAGTAATCGCGCATTTAGTTTACTTTTAACTAAACGCTTTTTGTTTTCAAAAATCGTTATTTTTCTTTACAGTTTTTCAGGTGATTGTTTCTCCGTACCGTGTCAACAATCTGACTCCATCGATTTCGATCACGAGTCAGCCCGTCATACTGTTACAAGCAATCAGAAGAAGCCAGATCGCTCTCAACGCCGCGAAGCCATCATCGCCGAAAGTGACCTCTTCCCCTACCGAAAGGCGGCACTCCCTGTATAGGTCACTTTGTCATTCAGTTCGGATCAGCACGCAGAACGTGCACGATATCAGGGATTTTCACCAAATTCTTGATCTCGTAATTGAAAAGAACTCGGTATGTACCATCAACGTCTCGTTTTGGGCCATATATCACACGCATGAATCTTTTCTCGAATGTTTTCCATCTTTCGTACTCATCCGTCAATATCCAACTCTCACATCTATACATGACAACGGGTCTGATGCTGATCAACACTCTGTACAATTTCAGCTTATCCGTATTTGCAAGATACTTTTATTTCAGAAACGGATGAAGACGATATAAATCCAGATTGTCAGCGCCAAGGCGAACCTTGATATCCTCACCCACACTATTATCGTGAGTAATGAGAGATCTATGATACTTGAATCTCATCACTCTTTTAAAGGTGTGGTTACCACTACTGAAATCAATTGCGTTGGTCTCTAAAACCAGAGATCAGATATTTGGTTGTGGACTCATGGAATTTGAAACCAACGGAAGCTGAACACTATTCCAATTGATTAAGTATCTTTCACGATTTTGCCATTTAATCCAATCACACAGATATCATCGGCATATGCAAATACTTGCTTGGATTTTCGGAATACTATTGTCTTGAGGTGTTTTACTTTTACGAAGGATGTATTCCAACATGAGATTAAAAAGTATCGGGGACAACGCATCTCCTTGTCGAACACTAGAAGTAATTGCAAAAGTTCTCAATGGTCTGTTCTCAACATTAACACAGCATTGTAATTGCGTTACTGTGATTTTACAGAGATGTGTGTACGTATTTGTTTGGTGTTCCTAAATATTCTAGCGAATACCATAGCCTCCCTCGATTGATCGAGTCATAGGATTGCTTGAAATCTAGGAATTGGTCTGGTGTACATCGCGAAATGTTTCGTATTACTTGGAAAGAACTATCCGTAGTGAAAAACTTTGATCCGTGACTGACCGATTTGGATGGAATCCTCTTTGGTAGTCACCGATAATTTCCTCTGCGAGAGGAGTAATTCTTCCCAAGATAATGTATGGCAGAACTTGTATACTGTGCAAAGGAGAATTATATCGCGATAATTCTCGCACTTTAAGCGATCACCCTATTTGAATTTTGGGCATAACGCGGCCACTTTCCAATCTTCAAGCATAACATCCTTTCGCCATACTAATCGAATAAGGTCGAAAAGACAGTTCCACAAAGTAAGCCCTCCGAATATCATTACCTCTGAGTTAATGCAACCAACTCCTGAACGATTTTCCTTTAATCACTGCATGAGCATGGTGAATTCCTCATAGTAAGGATCCTCAATGATCATCTCTGTGGTATATTTGTAGTGTATATTTGTGTGGTATTGTAATATATATTCAGAACCAATTACCGACAGAATACTACGTTACAATTTGATGATAATACCCAAGAAAAATACGTTATTGTGGATTATAATAAAAACACCGGCCAACATATCCAGAAAATATTCAAAAACTTTGGATATAAAGTTGCATATAAAACGCATAACAAATTAGAACAAATTAGACCAAACAGTAACATTGCATTAGACAGCGGAATTTATAAATTAACATGTTCCGACTGTCCATCATTTTACATAGAACGAACCGGTAGATCCTTTAAACTAAGATTTAATGAACATATAAAGGATATCAGTAAAATGAGAACTGAATCAAGATTTGCTCTCCATATCAATGAAACGCAACACAACTACACAAATATGGATACAAACCTAAAAATTCTGTACAAGATGAAAAAAGCGACTAAATGAACAGGCTAGAAGAATTTGAAATATATATAAAATGCAAAAATAAATTTCTACTTAACAACAAAATTAATACTATGACGAACAAACTTTACGAGCCAGTTTTAAAAATTAGGCCCCAAAATATTATACCTTGAAAACCAAAATACTCTACCCTGGTAAAAGTATAAAAAGGCATGGAAATAAAATTTAATTTTTAGTTCACGATAAATACTGAAGATGGTAACTTGATTGCCGAAATACATTTATAATATAAAAAATAAAAATTCCACTATAACGAATATTTTTGAACTAAAAATATCGAATTTTTATTTGATTGAATTTAAAAGTGGAATAAGTCACACTTATGAGAAATTCTAAATATGAATTTCAACGATTATATTTTGTTCTGGAGTATGAAAATTTAAAGCTAAGCTTTGTCCGTATTGCTCCACATGGTTGACCACGCACCAACTTAACCAAAAAACATAATATACTATGTAATACTTACTGTACAAAACGTTTCTCATTAAAATGTAAAATCGGTTTTATTTCAATACATTTATTCCTCATTATTAATACGAAAATTTAATCGTTTACACGTTAATTTTAAATTTGTTCGACTGATATGGTTTAAATATCGTAAAATTTTCGAAAATAATTCATACGGTAAACCAAATAGCGAAGGTTGTGGTACTTGACTTATTTCATTGAAAAAAAAATGTTTGGCAGGGTAAAATAATTGATCCTTCAATTTCATTGATAATTCTGGTAAATTGCGGAAATAAATTTTGCAATCCACTTGATTCTCGATCACTTGGAAAGGTAAATATTTAGATATTGGGACGTACACACTGAAGCTATTTCTTATATTACGATTAGAAACCAGTGTGACTAAAAAACTATGTCCGTTTTTAAGGCAAAACAAATTAAAATCATATTTGCTATAGTCATCGACTGGGCTTTCGATTTGATTTTCGTCATTTTCAGCACCCGATGATGAATTCACTAAATTTAAATTTAGTTTGTATACGTTACCATTCATTTCAGTATAATCACCGTAAATTTGTAAATGATTATATATCATATCGTAGTTGAAAGAAAAGTCCCAATTTTTTTGTGTTATTTTTTCACATTTGTTTAACTCGTCAGCGTCACTATAAAAACCACATTCTAGCGATATACCATAGATTACTATAAATATTAAATCGAATTCTGTTATTTGTGCTCTAGTCGCTTTCAAGTTTTGCAGCATTAGGTCGAATGTTACTGGTATTGAAGTTAATGTTGACTCATTGATTAGCAGAACGGGATATTCGCCTTCATTGTAGGGATCTGCACGCAACGCATCTAAAATTAAAATGATATATTTATATTTTGATATGATATGATAGGAGAAGTACAAGTCAACCAGTTAGGGTGATCCTAGGTATGTAACCATAATCCAGGAGTATATTCGGCAGAGTTCCAAATAGATATCTGAGATTCTTTATTCCAAAATTATACGGGCCCAAGCCCTGTCTGTATCTCAACATATAAGCTTTAGGAAAAGGAATGTTAATCACAGAAACGACTAAGGTTATAATCCACAGCAGAGTCATTGCTAACTACATTATTAGTAGATTATTATATATTGTTAGTATAATCATTTTCACATTGGGATTTGGGTTTGTTTTGTTATTATTGTTAATTGGATAGGTAAGGACTATTCTAAATTCATCATATGTATTCGTATTGCCTAAACAGTTAAAACTGGAGTAGTTTAAAAAAATTGTTTGGGTCATCTTATCGTTATCCACCACCATCTAACGCGTGGGAAAATATACATTTCGCGATGACCCGACAGCATTTCCATATACAATATGATGATCTAATACACTGTCAATTCGTTTGTAAGGAAAACTATTTAAACAAATAAATAGTTTAGTACAGCATATATAGCTAACCTGATCATTCACTCCATTCCTTGCATCCTATCTTTATGACAGTTTTAAGATTTTAGAACAAACATTTACATAAATAACAAAAGTAGATTTCTTGTATAACACACTACAATGCAATGAAAGAAATCACCAAAGCGTTCGCCCGTTTCAGAAAGTTTAAAAGTTTGTAATAGAATTATTTATACAGCAAAAAGTAGCTGATTATTAAAGTAAAATCAACTTTCTAGTCAAGACCACCGGTCAAGTAATCCCCATCCAATCTTAAGCATGTCACTCAAAAAATCCTATCCATTTACACTTAAATTAGTATATGAAACGAAATTTTTTCAATAGGATTTTATTTTCAATGGAAATATTAAGACAAAACTTGTTTAATAGTACATACCATGGTATATATCAAGTATATACCGAAGAGCATATATAAACAGTTTCATTAAGGACACGACTTTCCCAATAAGTACATGAACAAGCATATCTAAATCGAACCTCACCATGTTATCTAATTAAATCTCATCAATCTATTGTTAATTTTAATTGATCATATTATCGTCAATATAATGATCGTATCATGGTAGTGATCGTATTAAAACAATCTTTAATCCCTTCTACCAATAATAATATGGCATTATATACTACTATATGTACAAAGTATATAACACCTACACACAAAAAAAAGAACAACAGCAGGAGTACCACAAGGGAGTGTTCTTTGACCAATACTCTATCTCCTATATACTAAAGATATACCAGCTACAGAAGCAACATTGGCGACTTTCGCCGATGACACGGTAATACTTGCAACAGCAAATAACACCAAGGACTCTACTAGAAAAATTACAGAGGGCTACTAACATGATATGTAATTGGACAAAGAAATAGCGAATTAAATTAAATGAAGCAAAATGAATCCAAGTGAACTTTTCAAATCTAAAAGTTAATCATATATGTACCAATTATGATAAACTCGAGAACAGTACCGCATGCAAACACTGCTAAATATCTCGGCATGCCTTTAGATGCTAAACTTAGATGGAAGGAACACATAAAAAAGAAAAGAGATGAACTAAACATAAAATTCAAAAAATTGTATTGGCTCTTAGGAAGACAATCTGAACTAGCAATCGACAGCAAACTTCTGTTATACAAACAAATTCTAAAACCTGTATGGACATATGGAAGCCAATTCTGGGGTTTTGCCAAGAAGACCAATATCAAAATCATTCAAACAGTTCAAAATAAGATTCTGCAATGCATCGTTAATGCACTGTGGTACATTCGAAACGACAACCTCCATCGAGATTTAAAGATCGAGCTTGTTGTGGATGAAATTAATTATCATGCAACTATTTTTACAACATCTGCACCAGCATGAAAATCTGGACATACGTTGATGCTTACTACAACTCCAACAAGTAGATTGCAAAGAACCAAACCACTGGACTTAACGCGACCAGGAGGTCAGTAGACCTACTGTGGCGAAAAATCTGAGGAGTTAGACGAAACTAGGGATAATCATGTGATTACTCCGACTAATGAAATACGTATTATGCAATGTAAATTACTAAATGGATACAAGACTCAGTCGTAATATAAAATATAGTAAAAAAAACCTGCACAAAATATAAAATAAACAGGAAATTTTCTAACAAACATAGGAGAGAGAATTTGGATGGACGAAACGAAAAAGCGTGTTATATACATAATACATTGAAATATAGACTGTAGTGTAGTGCGTGTACATATTTGCGTTTTCAACATCTAAACTTTACAGATGTATGCATATACAACCAAAGCCCCCTGGATATATAAAGCCGGAATGCATACTCAGTTTTTGAAATGAGCTTTATTTAGTGTATCAATAATGTACGTTTTATCAAGAAACTCATACAAAACGTACAAATTTCTTTTTAAGTTTTTAGCTATTGCAACTTAGAGCTTTTAAAATTTTATTTCATAAAAAGACTAAGAAAGGGTGAAATTAGATCTGAACATATCTCAATTTTTTCAAATCAACATAAATCACGATTAAATTTAATGCTAAATTGTTCTATATTTTTATAAATTTTGTGCTTTTTATTTCAATATAAACGATATCCTCTAAAATATATTTTCCTCGCTCTAATTCTCTCTTGCTTGTACGACGAAAGTCAAACTCATTTCTAAATAAATTTAGAAAAATAATATTGACGAAAATACACATAATTGAACGCGAAAACTTAAAAAATTAATAATTTATTTATTTAAATGAAATTATGTATTCGAAAAATTTAACTAATACCGAATTTATAAACATAAATCAGCTCAAAAGATATTTTCAACATGCAGTTGTCAATAACTATAAACATAATTATAATCAGCTGATCAATGTTTGCATTTCAAAATAAACACATAACCTAATCACAATTTCTAGTTTGCTACCCATTTGTTCACAATCACAGCACAACACTACACTATATTCTCAATCCTGAAATACAGAGAATCATTAAAAAAGTTTATTTATGCTATATCAACATAAGAATAATATTTAATTGCATAATTATGCATTAAATACAAAACCAATTTTCATAATGACATAAATGTCATAACAATGGGAGAGAGAGAATATTTTTTTATATTGAATGATAGTTCGATTAAATGCCATTACTAGCGTTGCTGTTGTATAAAAATTTTGCAAGCCGTTCGTGTTAAAATCATACGTGTGCATGTAATCATTAAATCAAGTTAAACGTGTATGAGATTTTGTCTCATTGGTCCAAGATACTTGAATCTCATCACTTCTTCAACCACTACTGTGGTTACCACTACTGAAATCAATTGCGTTGGTCTCTAAAACCAGAGATCATATATTTTGTTTTGGACTCATTGATTTTGAGACCAACGGAAGCTGAAAACTGTTCCAGTGGATCAAGTATCTCTTTCACTCCGTTGCCATTTAATCCAATCACACAGATATCATCTGCATATGCAAGAAGTTGATTCGATTGTCGGAATAAGATATTGTCCTGATGTGTTTAACTTTTACAAAGGATGTATTCCAACATGAGATTAAAAAGTATCAGGGACAGCGCATCTCCTTGTCGAACACCAGTAGTGATTGCCAAAGTTCTCGATAGCCTGTTCTCAACTTTGACACAGCAATGTGACTGCGTTACCAGATGGAATATTTTTTTGTAGAGAGCTCCGAGAAAGTTAACCAGAAATTTCCACTGATGAGGTTACTGTGGTTCTCTTGAAGTCGAAAGTTGACGAAGATCCACGATTGACACACGCAATTATTCATGAAGAATTGGTATTGAATGTTATGGCTGTATTGAAAATATGAAATAATCATCTGGGATACACGAAATCTGTTCGATAGGTTTCACGAATTTTAAATGAGATGCAAAAGAGGCTCGAGTAACTCTTTGCTAAATGTTTCCTAAATAGATTCGAAAATGGCTAGTCTAGCAACTTTAGTGAAGTCGTTACTGGTGACGAATATTGGTTTATAAGTACAATCCGGAAACCAAACAGCAGTCGATAGAGTTTAACTAAAGAGGAACCAACCCATCCGTAAAAATTAAGCCACAAATATCGGCAACAAAAGTAATGATATCAGTTTAATTCACCCTATCAAAAATTGTAGCTGCTATTACCCTGGAAAATGGTCAGACGGTAGCAAAATTTTTATATTAATTGCCAAATTATTATAAGTTTTTTTTTTGGTCGAACTTTTTGTTAATCCCCGCGTATGTGTCATAGTTTAAACATAATTCAACCAAGTGTGTTGTTTTAATTTTAAACCTGATTAAGCTCAACAGAAAACGCTAGCGTTATGTGGAAACTCACAAGGGTTATTATGTATATAAATTGACGGGTCGGAAGATGAATTCAATAGTAATTCTTCCATGGAGTGAACATTTGCGATCATCTAGGGATAAATGTAGACTAACATGTATTGCTTCCAGAAACATTGTACAAGAAAATAAGGACAGGAACGTTATAAATTTTAACCTACCTATATTTGTGTATTAAAGTAAACCGAGCTTTGATAGTTGATTATAGAGAACTATACAAGTTGTAAGTCTTCAATTTCAAACTTCATATTATGTATATTTAGTGAAAAATATTATCTAAAAACCTTGCTATCGCATTTAACGATAAAATATCAAATAACAATGTGATATAAAAACGACGTTATTTTCAAGCGTTACGCTTACTCCACAAATTGATTGCTCACTCACTTCTGAGCTGGATTAGAAAAATTAAATTAATGAACAACATAAATTTATAAGTAATTCAAACCTTAAGTCTGTTCAATTAAATAGTAATTTTTACAAGTCTTCCAAGTTGAAAACGATTACAATTTCAGTTTAATATTCGAGCGTTACGACATTCTAAATAATCAATTCTACAAATTATATAAACAACTGTCAAAATACAGCTATAAATTTGATATCTATTTAATTGCTGATTCAACGAAATTAAGGTATCATTATAAAGTTAAAATTCTAAATCGAACGATATTTTAATCAAACTATACGTACTTTTTAACGTTAAGATTTGTTTATTCTGCGATGACATAAGCAATTCTTTTGATGTATTTTCCAAATTAAATTATTGTTTTTATATTTTATTGGAGAGAAATACTATTAAACTTCACTAACCAACAATACAAATTGGACTAAAAATAAAAAATATTACATTCACATACATTATTTTCTACTACATTCATGTTGAAGTTTTCGAGAACAAATTGTACAAAACAAATCTGATAATAATGGGGTGTGTTTTATAATTTTTTCATTACATTTTTATTAAGGTTTGTGTCTCAAAAATGAGTGCGGTTAGTTACCTGTTTTCGTTTGGTTATGAAGTATGTATTTTTAAGCGACCAGATTAGTGTGGATATGGTTTTTGGCAGACCTTATCTCCAAGTTTGATGGAACTTCAAAAAAGTGTTCGACTAGTTTTGAAAAATTTGGTGATCAATAAGATTTCTGATTTTTGGAACTAAATATTTTACAGAGTATAATTAAATCATTATATAATTATTATATAATTATATATTATATAATTAAGTCGCCGGATGTAGCTTAATGGTTAAGAGAGTTTCTCATCACGCGGCGGTCTCGGGTTCGATTCCCGCCGTTGACCAAATTAACATGCACAATCAACCGGATGACATAAAAAACGCGTTTGTGTGTAAAAACATTCGTTGGGCTGACAACCTACCTACATGTGCACCATTCGTTAGCACTCGTTCGTAAGGTCTCAGTTGAGACGCGGTAAGGGCCGTTTTCGGCCTCTAAGCCATAGATTTCTTTTTATAATTAAATCATAGAAATATACTTAAATTTGAAAATAAATATTTGAATATAATAAAATTTGAAAATAATATAATAAAATTTGAAAATAAAGTAATAAAATTTGAAAATAAAATAAAAAAAACTTTTTCAAAATAATAAAAATTAAACTTGTATGAGGATCGCTGTTACAGCCTTTGTTATGAGACGAATCACAGATATCACATGTGACTATGAAAAAGGGTAAAAAATTATTGTAGTAGTTTAGGGGTTACCCTGTAACCAAATGTTTACACACTCGAACAAAACAAATAAATAATCAAATAGGCGGAGCGAACATAATACGACGTAAAGAATATTCGTGAGCTGTAGAGATGCCAACGGCAATGCAATGTTGCACAGGGATTAACGTCGTATAAATAGGTGTAGACATTTTAGTTACGAATCAGTTCAATTTGGAATTTTAAAGTGTTAATATCGGAAAGTGAAAGTGAAGTGTTTTAATAATTGTTATGATAATTAATTTGGAAAATTACTATTATTATTTTGTGAAATATTTGTGGAATATATTGGGAAATAAATTTATTGTAAAAATTAATCTTTGCGAGTTTAATAGTCACAATCCAGTGATCGAACCGGATAAATTATTTGAAGAAACACTCGAAATCGTAACAATTGATGACAGCGGTGGTGGAATTGTGAACATCGAAAATGAAATTAATGGACGTAAACGTGGCAAATTTAACGAAGAAAATGGGTCAAGGAAATCTGCAACAGAAACGAGTTGCAGCTCAGACTTCATGCTGCTTTAGTAGAGGAAAATGTTGACCCGGACCAACATAAATTTAATTTGGGGGCATCGGATTCAACCAAGATGCAACAGGTTGAAATCAACGAAATCAACGAGCAGCGCGGAAGACGAGAGTATCTCCGTACGGGGAACCACTCCAACACCATTTGAAGGTTTCGATATGAGGCAATTAATGGCCGCAATGCAACATATGATTGGAGGTCTTAAAAATGAAATGGTTACTGCGCAGGAACAAATAATCGGCGGCCTCGAAGGAAAAATAACAAGCGGCCAAGAAACATTGGATGAGAACCGAACAACGGAAAGATCGAGAATTCTTTCTGTACAGATTAAAACAACAAGAGCAAAGTGTCAACGAGAAATTTCTGGAAATGACCACGGCTTTGAGTACAAAAGTTGACACAGTGAAAATGGACATGGAGGGTAAACTGGAGGGGTTTGAATCTCGCAGTCTTCAACAATCTGAAGCGGCAGACTAACAGCGCCCAAATAACTCGACCAACCAGCTCAATGAAATTAAAGCCACCAACGTTCGACGGAACAACGCTATTTAATACTTTCAAACTCTAGTTTGAAATGGCGACTACAAGGAACGGTTGGTGTGAGGAGCATCGAGTACAGCGTTAATTGGGACACTAAGGGAAGTGCTGCGGATAAAATAATGTGGCGTTTGAGCGGAAATATGGAGGTGACCATAGACGGGAGCTTCATCGGATTAAAGGGACGATGTCAGAGGATTGGAGAGACCCTCCAAGAATATGCGGCTGATATCGAGCGGCTAGTGCTCCTCGCTCACTACAACATGGCGAGTTAATACACCGAGCGTATCAAGATCCGATGGAAGTCGGGATCCCGATACGAAACGTGCAGTAGTTTTGTCTCCAAAAGCAACGTTTGTGGAAACCATCGCGTGTGCACTTACAGACGAGACTGCGAACAACATCATCAAACCAGCAGTCAATCGAACCGGATAAATTATTTGAATAAATACTCGGAAATAAGGAAATTACCAGCCGAGTGTGGCGGTAGCTTGGTCCGACGATCCAATTCAATCCTTACGATTGGCTCTTCCCCATTGTTCAGTTGCAAAAGCAGTTCGACATTACCGTAGTTCAATGTTCCCGTCCAAAATCCAATACGAATTCATTTCGTTTCATGATATCCATTCCCAGGATGACCTCATCCACAATTTCCGCAACCAGAACTTCATGTCGAAAACCATTGTTCTCGATTCGTATTGCCACCTCCTTCTTTCCTTTAATGGCTGCACTGTCGCCTGTCGCCGTTTGTAACTTGAATCCTTCCATTAGTCGAACTCCATCCGTTATTAATACCGGCCGCACAATCGTTCTCGTTGCTCCGGTGTTCAACGTTATCAAACTGGATCGTCCCTCTACTTGGCCTCTCACTATCAAGCTATCACCACCTTTTGCTAATCTGGAAATGGGGATGAAGGCCATGGAGCATTTGGTTGTGGGGGTCAGCTTTTACTCCTCAAAGTTGACTCTTACTCGTTTAACGCCTTCGATGGTGTTTGGCGTTCCTCGTCGGAAACGGTTGTCTGGGGAAAATTGGATGGAGCTTCTGGAACACAATGCTATAGGGGATTATCAAAGAAGTTAGAACCTGAATAGGAGACCGTACAAAGTCAGAACTAACTATGTGATCTACAGAATCTAAAGGGGAGTACGAGGACAATACAAGGTTGTAAACCTGGAGAAACTGACGTTCTATAGAGATAGAGGTCTGGATCCTGTTCGGGACGAACAGGTTTGGGCGGAGGATAGTGTGACGAATCACAGATGTCACCTGTGATAATCAAAAAGGATCAAAAATTATAGCAGTAGTTTAGGGGTTACCCTGTAACCAAATGTTTACACATACGAACAAAGTGGAAATAAATAATGAAATAGGCGGAGCGATCCATATACGACCAAAAGAATATTCGCGAAGTGTAGAGATGCAATTGGTAATGAAATGTTCCACAAGGAATTATGCTGTACTATAAATAGGTGTAGACTTTTAGGTTAAGAAACAGTTCAATTTGGAATTTTAAAGTGTTAATATCGGGAAGTGATAAAAAGTGAAAATAAAGTGTTAAAATAATTGTAGTGATCATTATTGTGGAAAATTAGTGAAATAATAATTATTTGTGAAATATTTGTGGAATTTTGTGCGAAATAAATTTATTGTAAAAATTAAAGCTTACGAGTTGAAATATATCCGAGTCGGATTTTTCCGTTAACGGATAAATCCGTGCTTTTATCATATTTTGACGTTTCACAACACTAAGCGAGAGGTTGTAAATAAGACACATTTTAAATTGTTTCAATATTTTTTAATATATTTCATTTCACTTTTCAAAAATCACAATAAAATGATAATTTTTTTTAATTAATTTTGAATTCAATTAAAATTAACAAAAACAGTTTTAAACAAATAGCATATATGTATAATTTAATATCTGAAAATTTTAACAATTTTTTTATAAAAATTATTTTTAAGGGCGAAAAAGGAACCCTCTTAAGTGGCTTTACAATTACATTTAAATATAGACTAAATTATTGAATTTTTTTTAATAAAATTTTGTTTTTAAATAATTTTTTTTATAAAAAAAAGCACAGCAAAGCTTATAAAAATTTAAATTAATTTAGAAAATATTAAATTTTTGATTGACTAAAAAATGCGTCCAAAATAATTTTTCTTCTAAAACAATTATTAACTTTGACATTATAAAATTAATTATGTATAGATAGTAAAATATAACATCAAAAAGGCACTTTTCTTATTAAATTATTATTAATTTTATATATTTAATTAAAAAATTTATTTTTGCAAAAGGACGGAGCATAATATCAAATTTATCAATTGTATATAGAAGCAATACGTGCATGCACATTTCATCCATTAATCTCCCAATTTTATCAGCATTCACTATGTACCATTGTATCCTTCAGGGCTAACATTTGTTCTTCGCCTAATTTAATTTTATCGATTATTTCTTTTGAATCGACCAGCAACTTTGCTTTCATATTTATAAAATAATTGTAATCGCTTAGTTCGTCGGTGGTTAAATGCTTTTCTAGGATTATGATTATAAGTGAACCACGGCGATTTATATCGTCTTTTAAACGTTTTGCTTCGTCTAATTGTTCCAGTAGACGATCACGTTTTGTTAGGAGGATTTTCTAAAAATAAAGGTAAACATTATTTAATTAGAAAAGTTCAGAATAAACAATTAAATATTTTCTGTTCTAAAAATCTTAAAGATAAATTAACCAACTATTAAAAAACACTTGTTAAAAATGTACAACATCTTGTGAAAAACCAAACTTGGAACCAATATTCGTAGTTTTATTTAATTATGGATTGTAGGCTTGCAGTTATAATAAGTAGCAGATTTCATTAAACATAACAAATAGCTTATAATAATTGTAACTTAATTTAAGCTAAATAGAAATTTCTTATTAGTACTTCTGATAGTAGTGTTTCTGATTGTTTGAACTGGCTAAGAAACTGAATTGTAAACCGTGCGAATATATGTATTGTTTTGATTAAATCTAATTTATATGTATAAGAAGTTAGATAATGACTTTCAAGAGGTTATTGCGGTTATATTCCTTGGGATATCATTTTTCCCTTGATTCTTCTACAAGCCAAATTCACCAAATTCAGCTTTTCAATGAATTTATTAATTTGGTTTTTAATAGTTGTGTTTCTCTCAGATCAGTGATAATTAAACGTAAATTTCATCCATGGATGTTTCAGGAAATTACAGATGCAATCAGATTTAGGTTAGATAAATTTCGCTCATGGAAAAGGTTCGGAGATAGTGAGAGATTTTTAGTTAACAAACAAGCTTACAATATAGGGTAGTAAGATTGATTAGTTCAGCAAAAGGTAGTTTTTACCAGGATAAATTAGACCCTTCTCTTCCGCCCAAGGTTTTTTGACGTAATGTTCGGAATCTATGTCTAAGCAGGTATAGAAATAATGGTATTTAAAATATAAACTGTATAAAAATATGTATAAAATTATAAACTCTTATTTTATTAGCTAGAATCCAACTTTGATAAGATTTATTGTTGATCTTATATCTGAAGAGTGTTCTAACTCATTTTCGTTTTTTAATATTTCCTTTACAATTTGCGATTTGGAAAGTTAAAGTAGAATCTTCTGTGCTTATAGAGTTATTTTAAAATTGGTGAAACGAATTTTTCTTGTAGTCTCAAAATGTTTATTACAAATTTTTAATTGTATTTTAACCTTCTCTTCCTTTACTGAGCAATGGAAAGTAAGTAAAATAATTCCAATTCCCAAATCAGCTATCCAGTTGCGTTATCCTGTTTAAAACTGTTAGTATTGTCACGAATCACAGATGTCACCTGTGATAATTAAGAAGAAAATTATAGCAGTAGGGATTACCCTGTAACCAAATGTTTACACATCCGAACAAAGTAAAAAGAAATAATAAAATAGGCGGAGCGAACCAAATACGACGCAACGAAATTTCGAGAAGTGTAGAGAAGCAAAATAATGGAATGTTCTACAAGTATTTGCGTCGTATAAATACGTGTAGACATTTGAGTTACGAAACAGTTCAATTTTGAATATCGAAGTGTTAATATCGGGAAGTGATAAAAAGTAAAGTGTTAAAATAATAGTGGTGATAAATATTGTGTAAATAATAGTGAAAATAAATATTAGTGAATTATTTGTGAAATAATTGTGGAATTTATTGAGAAATAAATTTATTGTAAAAATTAATCTCTGCGAGTTTATATTCACAATCCAGTGATCGAACCGGATAAATTATTTGAATAACCACTCGGCGAAATCGTAACAATTGGTCACAGCGGCGGGATTGTGAATATCCAAGATGAAATTATTGGACTTAAAAGTGGCAGATTTGAAGAAAGAGTTGAGGCTACGGAATCTACCAACTGCGGGCAACCGAAATGAGTTGCAGTTGAGACTCCGTACAGCTTTGTTGGATGATAATGTTGACCCAGATCAACATGAGTTTAATTTTGGGACACCGGATTCAACCGAAATACAAGCGGTTGAAGTGACAACGGAATCAACGACCAGAAAAGAAGATCAGAATGTCATCGTTAAAGAAACTACTCCAACAACATCTGGAGGTTTCGATATGGGACAATTGTTGGAGGCTATGCAACAAATGCAACTTCAGACGCAACAAATGATTACCGAGCAAAGGACATTGCGTGCTGAACAGGAGCAAATGATCGGCGGCCTCGAAGGAAAAATATCTACCGGCCAAGATCAATTAAAAAACGACATAAAGCAGCAGAGAGTCGATCAGGAAAGATTGTTAGCTGAACAGGAAAGTATGAGAGCTGAACAACGGCAAGATCGAGAACTCGTTCTGGAAAGACTAAAACAACAAGAGGAAACTGTCAACGAGAAATTTCGAGATATGTCCATGACGGGGACCCGAATTAAAAAAGGCTGATTTAAAAAAAGTGTTTTTTTTTGGACTTAAAATGAGTGTTTTTATTTCATTTTAAAAATGACATAAAATCTGTATGAAAATGAAATAAAAAAAGTTGACTTTATAAATGCATATCATAAGTCATTTTGAAATTGAATTAAGAATTGTGTTTAAAACTGACATAAAATGTGCATTTTTTAATTCATTTTGAATATGAATTAAGATATTTATTTATAACTGAACCAAAATGTTCCTTTTTCATATAGAAAATGAATTAAAATTCATTCTTTCATTAAAGCATTACTTGAAAATTTCGAATGGCTTTAATTTTCTAAAAATTTAAAATTGTCTTTTGCAAATTTTCATTAATGAAAACACATGTATTTATTTTCAACCTCTTATAATTTAAGAGAAACAAAAAATTTTAAAATAAGATTAGTGATCCAGAAATTTGCAGTTTATTAGGAATTAAAATATGCATTTTTTAATTCATTTTGGAAATGATTTAAAATATCTATTTATAAAATGACAAAAAACATGCATTTTTTATGTCATTTGGAAAATGAATTAAGATTAGTGTTTCTAAAATGACATAAAATATGCCTTTTTTATGTAATTTTTAAATTAAATTTGTTTTTGTAAAATACCTTTTTTAATTCACAAAATTTAATAAAAAAATGAATTAAAAAAAGGCCCAATTTTCCATATAAAAACACTTTTTTTAAGTCAGCCTTTTTAAATTCAGCCTTTTTTAATTCAAGGAGCCGTCCATGACATTTAACTCAAAAGTTGATACGGTCAAAATTGATATGGCAAATAAATTGGAAGAGTATGAATCCAGAAACTCTCGAAAGATAGATCAACAAATCGAGGTGACCGATCAACGATTCCAGAAACTTGAAAAAGAGCTAATGGATCTAAAAACCAACGGCAGTGCTCAAGTTACTCGACCAACCAGCTCAATAAAGTTGAAGCCACCAACGTTCGACGGAACCACACCATTCAACATTTTCAAACTCCAGTTTAAAATGGCGGCCACAAGGAATGGTTGGTGTGAAGAGGATCGGGTAGCAGCATTAATTGTGGCGTTAAAGGGAAGTGCTGCGGAGCTCCTACAAATCATGCAAGAATACGAACGAGAGGATTACGGCAAAATCATGTTGGCTCTGGAGCGCAAATACAGAGGTGACCATCGACGGGAGCTACATCGTATGGAGATGAAGGGACGATGTCAGCGGGTTGGAGAGACGCTTCAAAAATATGCAGCTGATATAGAGCGACTAGTGCACCTCGCCCACTACAACATGGCTGGAGAATACACCGAGCGTATCAAGATCGACGCTTTCACCGATGGTATACGGGATACGGATACGAGACGTGCAGTTGTATTGTCTCCAAAAGCAACGTTTGCGGAAACCATCGCGTGAGCCCTAACCAACGAGACTGCAAACAACATCATCAAACCAGCAGTCAAGGTACGTCGTGTGGAAGTGGAACCAGCAATCAGTCACAAACAGGGCAATAACATCAAACCAACAGATAACTGGCGGACAACGAGATTCCGGGATGGAAATAGTAAAATCAGATGTTGGGTTTGCGACAAAATAGGACACATCTCGCGGGAATGCTGGGAGATAAGGCGTAAGCGGGCGAGAGCACCATCGCCGATGTACTGAAGGCCACCGGAGGAAAGAAAAACAGCAGCCGAGGAGGAACACCAAACAACAACGAAGGCGTCAAACGAACGCATCAGCTTTGAGGAGCAAAAGCTGACTCCTACAACCAAATGCTCCATAACCTTCATCCCCATTTCCAGATTGGCAAAAGGTGGTGATAGCTTGATGGTGCAAGGCGAAGTAGAGGGACGATCCAGTTTGATAACATTGGACACTGGAGCAACGAGAACGATTGTGCGACCGGATTTTATCACGGATGGAGTTGAGCCTATATGGAAGGGTTCAAGTTACAAACGGCGACAGGCGACAGTGCAGCTATCAAAGGAAAGAAGGAGGTGGAAATACGAATCGGGAACAATGGTTTTCGACATGAAGTTCTGGTTGCGGATATTGTGGATGAGGTCATCCTGGGAATGGACATCATGAAACGAAATGGATTCGTATTGGATTTTGGACGGGGAGCATTGAGCTACAGTAATGTCGAACTGCCTTTGCAACTGAACAACGGAGAGGAGCCAATCGTAAGGAGGATAAAACTAGATCATCGGACGAAGCTATCACCACACTCGGAAACGGTTGTTTGTGGGCAATCGGATGGAGGTACTGGAACACGACGAAGTAACGGATTATCAAAGAAGATAGAACCTAGATGGGAGGGACCGTACAAGGTCAGAACTAACGACGTTATCTATAGGATCGAAAGAGGAGTACGAGGAAAACCCAAGGTTGTACACCTGGAACGACTGGCGTTCTATAAAGGTAGAGGTCTGGATCCTGTTCGGGACGAACAGGTTTGGGCGGAGGGTAGTGTCACGAATCACAGATGTCACCTGTGATAATTAAGAAGAAAATTATAGCAGTAGGGATTACCCTGTAACCAAATGTTTTACACATCCGAACAAAGTAAAAAGAAATAATGAAATAGGCGGAGCGAACCAAATACGACGCAACGAAATTTCGAGAAGTGTAGAGAAGCAAAATAATGGAATGTTCTACAAGTATTTGCGTCGTATAGACGTGTAGACATTTGAGTTACGAAACAGTTCAATTTTGAATATCGAAGTGTTAATATCGGAAGTGATAAAAAGTAAAGTGTTAAAATAATAGTGGTGATAAATATTGTGTAAATAATAGTAAAAATAAATATTAGTGAATTATTTGTGAAATAATTGTGGAATTTAATGAGAAATAAATTTATTGTAAAAATTAATCTTTGCGAGTTTATATTCACAATCCAGTGATCGAACCGGATAAATTATTTGAATAACCACTCGGCGAAATCGTAACAGTATTTTAAGTTTTCTTTTCGAAGCTTTTGATATAGTAGTAAAAAACCAAAGTCAATAATTTATAATAGTTTACTCAATGTATTTCAGTCTGGGTTTAGAAAGTTCAATGGCACGAATACTGTGTTATTGAATATCAGCGATGAAATTCGGCGTACTATATGGAATTGACTTTTCTCACTTTGTTAGATTTTTCCAAGGTCTCTGATTCTTTAAATCTTATCGCACAATTAAATTTCACCTTTCGGCTGCTAGATTAGTTATAAATTATTTATCAGATCGTTCACAGTTTTTTTGTTAGTTGTTGTTCTAATTTTTCTCCAGTTACTTAAGGCGCTTCTCAATGGTCGGTACTTGGTCCTTATTATTTTCTATGTACTTTAATGACATATAATCTTCCATTGTATCGCCATTGTTCGTTTCACATTTTTGCTGATGATGTACAAATTTATAGAAATAGTAAGTTCAACATTTCTATTGTTAGTAATATTTCGCTGGTTAACAAAAATTTAGAAAGAAAATATAATTGGTCGGCTTCCGATAGGTTCCTCTTAAATGCTAGTAAATCGCAATCAATTATTATTAACAAAAACTCGTTAGATACGTTTTCTTTTTCTTGTATTCATCTTAATGGGTCACTCATTCCGGTTTCATCTACTGTCAGTAATTTGGGAATAGCTTTTAAAAAACTCTTACATGAGGTGAAGATTTAGTTAAAGTTAGAAGACAGTTATAGGGTTAACTGATAGTCAGTTTAAAAAGCGAATGTTTATGTCGGGCTGTTAACCAATATCATATTATATTTAGAACGTGTTTTCGATTCTGAGTGGATTAATAGATTAATTTAAAAAATATAATGCTTTGGGTGTTAAAAATACACATACTTAATATTTGTATCTTTATCTAACAGATATTAAAGCTTTCAAATGAACCTGAAGAAGCTGGTCAGGTTTTCATTGGCGTTTAGGTCCCAATTATTGAGCAAGAACTCTCGTTAAATCCACGTCTAATGATATGTTAAAAGGACGAGTCTTGCGACCAGTTTCTATATTTTAACCTCTAAAACTTTTAAACATTTATTATTTACCGATTTTGAGGGATTTTTACACCATTAATGGCAATAGACATCCTAGCACAAAATAAAGAGGCAGTTTATCATAATTCATTAAAATTCTTACTTTAACTGTGTGGTTTAAAAATATTCTTGTTTCACCGTCCACCCAAATTTTCCTATTTCTATTATTAGTTTTATTTTCCGTTAATTTTTCGAACTCTACATTAATTTAATTTTTTTGAAAACTCCAATTTTTATTAAAAAAAAAATAAACAAATACATAATAAAACCAATATTTATAGTTTTCGCTATTCACTAACTGTATAACTTGGCACTGTCGTCACTAAAATGCCATGGGATGAGAAAAAATAGCTCATTTCGAAACCATGTTTAAACCAAGTTGCAAACCATGGTTAGCAGTGACACATTACAACGAAATCATGGTTAACTTGAGCTGTAGTTACGAAACCAGATATGTGTCTATAGTATAAGATAGTTTGCGTATAACTCTACGAGATTAATAACACTTGACTAGAACGTTATGGAACAATAATTATCTAGATTTGTGACAAATCCACATACTAATTGGTCTTAAAATTTACAGACGTACTATAAAAACCGCAAATGAGATTAATCAACTCCTACAAGAGATTAATCGGACAATTTTAAGACGAATAAACCTTTAGTAAAGGAATGAAATTAAAAGATTAAGTACTATCTGAAGACTCTCGAAACATCTGAAACAATAGATTTATGATTCTAGAAATCCACAAGCATGCTTAAAAGTCCTTCATTTCTATTAATTCGTCTCTTTTAATTATTGGTCTAGATAATGTAGAAAAACAAAGATATTTGGACAATATACTGCATTTAAAACCGACCAGCAAATTGAAAGTAGTATACTATAGAGTATATACTAGAGAGTGGGGTAGCTTTTGTTTAAAACATGAGTCAAATCCCTTCAGATGAACATCGAAAAGAAGAGAAGCTCAATAATTCGGAACAGTAAAAAAAGGATGAATGCGATAGAACAGAGTCAATACAGGTTTGTAGAGATGACGTTACTTGGATAAGTAGAAAGCATTGTTAAAAAACAAAGTGTAGAATAGTAGGACAGTTAAGATGTTATTTTTCGCACAGAATGGAATGAAAAATGGAACGAACACCTTCGTTAAAAGAAGGCTTTTTGAACCCAGCCGTTTTCCATTTCTCAGTTAAAACTTTTTCATGTTTACAATTTTTTTCTACAAATTCGTTTGATTACCCTCCACAACAGAAGAACGCTTTATTTTGTCTTGTGATTGTAACCCAATTTTGTGTTTGAATAGCATTATCTAAACGCATAACGCATAGTCAATAGATAATATATAGTGTCTTAATCTGAGGGATATAATTTACAAAAATACCATTGGTTTATCTCAAATCTAAACTACTATACGGAACAACAGTTTTGTCCAATTATTTCATGAATCTCATTGCAGGTGTAAATATACTTAATTTGTCGTGCACATTCCGCGGGCATTTGTATATACTGTGTTATATGAATCAAATATCATAGATTAAATTTTAGTATGTAAGAGAGATTTTCATCATGCTGTCTTCCAATCTCGCATATATATTTAAACATTTAATGGTTCGGAAGGGGTTAATAAGGACGTGGTTAGGATCGTATACTATTTTGACGTTATAAAGTAATGTGGATCAAATGATCGGCTGGTCTTGCATCGGTCCGAAAATTACTCATCAGTTTTAGTTTATCAAATCGACTATTTCGTAGTGAAAAATATATTATCACATTCCAATATGCATTCCACTAATCGAAAATCGTTTTATTATGCACCTTCGCGATCAAAGACACAGCTCATATTTCATCTTAACCAGTAAAAAGAAATTAGCATACATTTAAGGTGGAAACAAAGTGAACGAAGACTAAGAAGAATATGTAATTTAAAATAATTATCTCGCTTACCTTTTCTGTTGCTTTTTCCGTTAAATTATGTAATGTATTTTCAATGCGTGCCAATCGACTTGACAGCGACAATAGCAAATTTGTTATATGGCCAACATCATCGATGTGTGATCGCAATTTGGATGCATCATTTGGTTTTAATTTTTGTGCCAATTTATTGACAATCGTATTACCCAATAAATCGTTACCAATTATTTCTTCACCAATAGTTGTTTGTTCATTTGATAATACGAGAAGTTTCTTGCAAAGGCGAGATAATAATTCTTCCTGTTTATAAACAAAGTAATTTTTTAATTGATTAGTATACAAGTCATTTGTGGTTACGCCCTAACAAAATTATTTCGATACCTTTTTCTTCATCAATTCACATGAATCTCCATTGATAAGCGTCATTTCACGATTATATCGTGATTTTATCTTTGTTTTACCTTCGATCGTTGTCTGTGTTGTAGTTTGCGTTGCCCCAATTGTAAAATATTGTGACGATGGCGATGCAACTGATGCTGACGATATAGAAGATGGTGATGATTCAATCGCGGTCATCGATAGACTGCTGGTACAATCAAAATTGTTACTGAAAAACCAAATAAAAAAATGAAAGAAAATCAAAACAAACGAAGATCAATAAAAGATCCATCGATCGTTATCTATGGTAATGAATCACTTTAATTTAAATGGAATTTCCATATTGTTTACTGTTAATCAACGATAAGTCGCCCATTTTTGTATATATATATATGTGTGTATAATAACATACCTTTTTATACGACTTGGTATTATGATCTCCAAAGTTGAGGTTGTCATTGTCGTCGATGCACTAGTTGTTGTTGATACATCTTTCTTTGTTGGGCGTGATGATATATTTGGATTGTACAAGTCTTTTACATAATCCGACGATGATTTCGAAATTGGTGGCGCTAAAAGATGAATGTTCAAAAACCATAATAATTATTTATGTGGATCTATTTTGTATTACACCGTAATTTACCTAAAATACTATACAACTTATCGGTTGGTGATAAATGACTAACTAAATCCTTTGATAATTTATCACATTCAATTTCTTCAGGTAATTTTTGACGAGGCATTAACATATTTTTACAGTTCTCATTCCCATAGGCATCCGAACCGTTTCCATCTCCTTGATTGATGTCACCATTGCTATATATAAAATTATCATCGGTCTGCGACGAGGCTTCACTAGTAGGTGCATTGACGCGTAGAACAATCTCAGTTTTTTGCAACAACTTTAATTCATCGGTCTCTTTGTACACGACATTAGTTGGAATTGAAATTTCGGTTATAGTGATGGACGCATTAAGATCTTCAATAGTTCTTTCATTTTCGTGATCGTTACCCAATTCGATCACAGCATCGTTTTCTCCTAATAGCTTATCATCACTTATCTTCTCGATAATCTCGCCATCCGTTTTATTCGTGCACTCTTTTTGATTTATTTCATAAATAGTTTTATTATCATCATCACAATCAACTGTTTCCTCGATCGATGTGATCTCATTACTCTTATTATCAATATGATTGTTATCACTATCATTAATACTACTAGTATTTACATCTAAACTTAACTTGCGTTCGATAATAATTTTATTGCATGGAGTCTCGGCCGGTTGAGACATTTGACGGGCGAATAATTTAAATTTAGCATCATTTTCATTTTTACTCGGATCATCTCGATTATAATCTATGATCCCATTGTGATCATTAGTTTGAGCATTATGGGCAGCAGCACGGGCAGCCAACTCGTTTAATTTGTTATTCGATTGGTTTAGTTGCAGCTGAAACGAAGTATGCTTGATCGTTGGACTCACCGGTGATAAAGATTTGGGACTATCATTATCAATTGATCGTTTCGCATCATCAGGAAGTACATCGGGTAGACTCGATTTATGTACGATCACGGGTTCTTTATTGATTGAAACAGATTGTAGAGGTGGCGAATTAATCTTTTTCTTCTCGGCAATAGATGGCGGTGATGCTGTAATTTTATAACTACCCTGTTCAGTTGAGAACTGACTATGTTGTTTTTCATATGCAAGTCGCGGATGATACGATGTAGTTGACTTAGACAGAATATTCCTATAAATTGGTATAAATAATTAAAAATTCTATATCGCAATTTACTAAATTACTCACCTTGATTTTAGTTCACTGGAAAATATAGACATTTTCGGTTTAAGTGGTGGCGGCGATATTATTCCTTTCATTGGCGCCAACTCAATTGGAGTCTGTGAATTATGAGTTCGTTTTCGAAACGACAATCGTGAATCATTTAACCGATTAGGAATCAATATGCTACCATTATTTATATTGGCATTTATTACAGGAGGAGAAAGTGGTTCCATTTTATGGCTATTATTTAAAATCACTTTATGAGCTTTCTGTGGCAATAGTGGATGTTTACCAAGGCTTGAGTTACATCTTTGCGGTATTTGTTGCGGCATAGTACCATCAACTTGACTATGATGGGCATTATTGTGCTGCTGTTGTTGTTGAGGTATCTGATTATACGTCTGTGGCGGTACAGGAGGCGGGGTTTGGTGCGTATTCTGTGGTTTCTGGGCTAAAATAGGCGGTGATAGATTCTCAAGTGTTGAAGCACGATATAACGATTTTTTATTTGTTGATCCTGCAAAACTATTTCGTCGACTAGGCGATACTTTAGCACTGTCCGGTTCACTAAGTTGCCGCATGTGACGTAAAATTTCTGGAGGTGGTGGCGGCAGAGGCTCATCTTGATTGAATAATTGAATATCAGTTTCTACGGTTGTCACTGGTGGTGGCGGTGGATCGGGACTCGGTATCCGTAGCATTGGATTTTTAGGCGGACGCTCAGGCACCCAGTCATCTACGGAAATAACTGAGCCCATGATCATTGGTCCTAACAAATCCTTGGACAAATTTTGCTTTGATCTTAAAGTTGCCTGATCACGACTAGAAGCGTACTCAGATGCGGATGATGTACGTCGCGTAGGTAACAACATACGTAATCGCGGAGGAGGAGTTGGTGGTGAAGATGGCGAACCATTACACCCATTATGAATTGTAGGCGAATCCGGTTTAATAGGACGTGCAACATGTAAACCATCAGGTGAAGGGGTGCCATGAGGGTGAAAATTTTTGTTCATTATATTGGCCTGTGATGAAGAACTATGACGTGCATAATAGTTATTCGTCACTTTTGATGGAGTAGTCAGCGGGCTGGTCAATATGAGATTCGCATTCGAACCGAAATTATTTGGCAATGAGGAACGTGGGCTACTTTTGGTTGAGTTTATATTATTTAGCTGCAATGATTGCGGCCGCAAAGGAACATTTCCATTTCCGTTTATCGATGTATTATTTCCGGTTTTATTCACATTCTCTTTAAACGACTGCTGACGCTGGAAATATGAATGCACAGCATTTTTTTGAAACGCTTTAAGCGTAGGATTTGATACTCGATGTGTTTTCGATGGATCTAAATAAGAATACTTTTGACTATTTGTGGTCGACTTGGAAGAATGTTGTCGTTCGAGTTCACTGATTCGCTCGGCTACTGACTGCCAATTACTATTAATTTTTGAACCATTTTCACCGCTCCCAATACTCGATGGGGAACTATTGCTTTGCGGCGAAGTTGGAGAATTTTCTGTATACGTACTAACTGGAAATAGTCGATGATTATTCCGGCTTGATCTCTCACGAGATCGTTGATTATTTATCTTGTTCAATAAATCCTGTGTCGATCCACTTTGCGACGAATGAACACTAATTTGATCATCAGCCATATACAAGACACTCTCAGAATTGTGCCGTTTTGGTGTTCGGACCCTTGAACTATGTGCGATAAGTTGGGATGAGGCTGAAAGAAAATAAAAAAATCATATAATAGTAGAAACTGTTTAAAGTATTGGTTTTATAAATATATATATTTTTTGAGACCAACGAAAACTGAACAGTTTTCTAGTGGATCAAGTATCTCTTCCACTCCGTTGCCATTTAATCCAATCACACAGAAGTCATCCGCATATGCAAAAAGTTGATTGGATTGTCGGAATAAGATATTGTCTTGAGGTGTTGCACTTTTACAAAGGATGTATTCAACATAAGATTAAAAAGAATCGGGGACAGCGCATCTCTTTGTCAAATACCAGAAGTAATTGCAAAAGTTCTTGATAGCCTGTTCTCAACTTTAACACAGCATTGTCACTGCGTTACTGTGATTTTACACCCATGTACGTGTTTGTTTGGTATTCCTAAATATTCAAGCCAATATCATAGTCTCTCTCGATTGAGCGAGTCATAGAGGCTTGCGTGAAATCTAGGAATACCTGGTGTACATCGCGAGATGTTTCGTAGTACTTGAAAAAATTATCCGTATCGAAAAAACTTGATCAGTGACTGACCGATTTGGACTGAATTCTCCTTGGTGGTCACCGATAATTTCTTCCGCCAGAGGAGTAATTGTTCCCAAGATAATGTATGGCGGTAACTTGTATGCTGTGAAAAGAAGAGATATACCGTGATAATATTGGCATTTAATTTCATATTGGGCACTATACGTGGCCACTTTTCATTCATCAGGGATAATTACATTTCACCATGCCAATCGAACAAGGTCGAAAAGACAGTTTCACAAAGTTAACCCTCCGAATATCAAGACCTCTGAAATAATGCAATCAACTCCAGATGAACAATTTTTCTTTAATCTCTCCTTGGTGAATTCCTCATAGGATGGATCCTCAATGATCATCACTGCGGTCTGTATTTGAGGGTATACAGCTTATGATACATGTGGAAGATTAAGTAAGGCAGAAAAATGTTCACGCCATGTATTGAGTATCGTAGGATTTTTGTATTAATCGTTCAAAATGACCTTCAAATGGACAAATATTGAATAAAAACACCAAAAAATGATATCGCATCGACGTTAACCCAGAGGTTCCATCCTGGTCCTGAATGGCAGTTGACCGAGATCTTAAGGTATTTGTACCATAATCTGTGATTCCTTCAAAGAAACTACGCGAATTGCTCTCATTGCTCAGTTGTTGTACTCCAACATTCGCGCTTCTTCGTTTTCAAATGCGTTTGGCTGTCCTCCTAGCAAGAACAGGGTTATTTCTTCTTGAAATTGTAAACCGATTCTGCGCTTCATTGGAAGCTATATTTCGTTGCTCAACAGCAAGACAACAGGTATTTCTTATTAAATCAATCATTTTTAGACACGTTTTCATTATACGGAGAATGTACTGTGTAGCATCATTCAATACTTCCCAGACACTGTTCACTTCTTTAGATTGGTAATTAGATCGTAAAATGCTATTGCTAACAAGAACTTGATATTTTCGTTGCGTTTCTTCATTTATAAGACCTTGACAGGAAAATTGCGTTTTATATTTCCTTGTCCTCCTTGACTTATACAAATATTTTCATAGTAGATTTGCAGTGACTTTAAGATCATGAGCGATCGCAAAGTACATTATTCTTTCCCCATTTTCGGTCGCAGTTTCGTGTTGGGAGTAGGGACCTATATTATTACATAAGGCGGTCTGATTTCTGCGAGCTCTAGCATTAAAGTCACCAATCACCAATAATCTTACATCGTGTTCAGGTATAGAAGCCATCAGATAATAAAAATTATTGTAAAACGAGTTTTTATTATAAGGTTGACTTACATTTGACAGGTTGATTAATTTCATTCGATTATCGACTCCTTGAAGGTCCAACACAGCCTCTTTGACCTTTGGTCCAATGAAAAATCCAACTCCAAGATTTCCGAAGTTATCTCTTGTAGCATTGTATAGCATTATGGGACACATGGTCACCACTTTTAGGCCATCGAGTTTCTTGGAGTGCTACGTGTTCCAGCCGATATTCTTTCATACATGTGATGAGTATGTGAAACGCGCCAAGTTTTTCTAAGTGACTGCACGCACGTTGTACGTGCCAATCCTCAGTCTCATGTCCGGGTACTTAAGCGGAAGATATATATATATATATATATATATATATATATATATATATATATATATATATATATATATATATATATATAGATATATATAAATATATATATATATATATATATATATATATATATATATATATATATATATAAATATATATATATAAATATATATATATATATATATATATATATATATATATATATATATATATATATATATATAAATATAAATATATATATATATATATATATATATATATATATATATATATATATTCATATATATATATATATATATATATATATATATATATATATATATATATATATATATATATATATGTATATTTATAGTGGAGAAAGATTATTCAATTAATCTGTGAAGGCCAGAAGATAAACAACAATAAAAACCACGTAAATCCAAATTATTTTAATCAATTTGTCACCCTCTATTGACTTAACCAACCATTTTTTTTTGTTTCTGGTAACGGTTTTAAAACTTTAATTATTTTTAGCGTAATTCACTCTTAACCCATTCATCCGATTTTTAGACAAAAATGTTTGAGTTTATTAAAGGGATTTAGTTCGGTGTGGGTTAATGAACGAACTGTATATAAATATTCTAATGTAATCGACGCGTTTTGAATTATTTCCGGGTATTGCGAGAACTTGTTAATTAAAATATCGAAATAATGATATTTAATCACCTGATTAAAAGAATAAATTGATCTGTGTTTTATGTGTAAGAAGTTAACCTTGGACGAGATTCGTCCAATTTGATTGAACCACTATGTAGATAAAACTATACTATGTAGCTTTCGGAAATGTGTGTTTCATAAAATGATTGTGCAAAACCAAATTTTAGTAAGGGGTTCCATTCAATCCGGGTTATTTAGGTTATTTATCATGTGAGGTTTGTGTTTTACATTCTAACATTAAAGCCATACCGACTATAGCATTTTCAGGTACATTCATTATAAAACTCTTTTTATAAGTCTATTAGACTGCTATGTGGTTTTGTTCATTGTGATTTTTGCATCTGCATCGTGATTAGTATACATTAACCAGATTTATTATGGTTTTATAATTAGTTTTCCGTAATAGTTTTCTATTACTTTCAGTTTTTTTTCCTGCTTCCTTCAGAGTCGTTACGTAGAAAACGATAGCAGGAAAGAAAACTTATTTCCACTCAATAACAAATTCTATTGTTTAACTGTATGGCACGAATTGAGCTGAGGAACTCTTTGAATCCTTGGTTTGAAATCAATAAGACAGCGAACCTTCATGTAGAATCCACCAACTTAAAAGCGTCCATGAGTTTATACATGTCTGTTCAGCCGTTATGATAAGGTCCGTAAAACGAAAATAATCTTTCTTGTTTTTTCTTCTGGTGAACTTCTGTAACTCCCCTTGTATAATAATGTTTATTTCAAATTTTGTTATTATTAAAATGACTTTCATCGCTATTATATTAATTAATTAAACTAATTATAAACAAGTTTTAAATAAATTTAAATTTGAAACACGTTTTGACTAAATAGATATAATTATTAAACCATATTTTTTGGAAGTAGTGTACTATTTCAGTGGAAGGATACCATGCCTAAATGTATGTCACTGTTTATGGAGTAAAACACATTATATGTATTTTGTTTCCGAATAACAATGGCTGTTATTTGCTTTCTTTTCGTTTTGGTGTCATGTTGTCTCTTTTACTCAATGTTCATTCAGACAAAAAGTTAAAGTTAAACTATCTTTGCGACAAAATATAGGAACAAAAAATTTTCATTTTGGATTACTACGATTGGCCGAAAAAATTGTTTGAATGAATGAATGAACGAAGAAATGGAAGTATGAATTCAGCTTAAGTGCGAGAAATAGCTAAGATAGGCATCTCAGATGAACGTGTGCGCAATATGTTACACGAACATTTAAATCTATCCGCGCGTTTGGTGCCACAGTTTTGGGACAACAGTCAACGGTGAATATTCAACTTAACGACGTTTTGAAAGAAAATCGACAGCATTTTGCAAAAAAAAACTGTTCTTCTATCAAGACGATGTACGGAGTAGTTGCCATGGCTAAAACACATAATTTATGTTTAGAATTGCTTCCACATCTGCCATATTCTCCAGCCCCCTTCGTCTATTTTGTTTCCGAATTTGAAGAAATGGTTCGGTGGAAAGAGATTCGGCTGAAGAGATCATCGGTGCCTATTTTGAAGAGTTAGAGAAATCGTATTATTCAGACGGACTTCGAAAAATTAGAGAAACGTTAGGCTAAGTGTATCAAGCTAAAAGGCGATGACGTTGAAAAATCCATTTGTTTTTTGGCCGAAAATATTATCACTTGTTTCATTTTTACCAAACTTCTAGCCAAGTAGTTACTTAAATAAAATAGCAATTATTAAGTTCTACAATTCACATTTTAGATGCAATTGATAGTGATGAGACGCTTACATTAATCGATACATGAAAAAAATTTAACATAATGATAAAGCAATGCTTGCTATGCTTTACTATGGCGGTTTCTGAAGTGAGACAACCAACGCTTAATGCATGTTAAATAATAATTTAACCGGCAAGCGTAAAAACTGAAAATCAAACTGAAATACACGTAGACATCACCAATATAACACATTTGGATGTGGGTGAAGCTTAAGCTGATTAAGCAATTGTGTTGGAGACTATAGAACTAAAATAAAGCAGTGACGATGAAGAAGCCGTATTATTAATTTATTAGCAATTTTTCACAAAAGACTACAATTCTAAAAGATCAAACATTTAAACGCTGGATTCATCATAGAGCATGCAATAAAGACCAGGTGGCGCAGTGGTTAAAGCTGCGGCAGTTGGAGCGGGGGCTTCCAGGTTCGAATCCCGATCCGGGCAAGATGCAAAAAGATATTTTTCACCATAGATCGTTTGGGTGATGCGATCAGTGGTGTGAATGAACACATCTGGATCCCCTGTCGAATTTAGAATACATGGACCGTCCCATCGTTCATGTCAGTACTATAGGCTGACATGGAGCTATGTAATGCGCAGATGATTCAACCAAAAAATCGGACCTATAGCCGTACATAAAAGTGGTATCACAACGGACCAAACGCCGGTCTAAGTGTGCGTTAGCAGCCGCAATAACATAACATAACATATGCTATAAAGAACTCGTGAATATCGAATTTCATTCGAATAAACAACAAATGATAACAATTCGCTCGTCTCTTCATTGTATACCGTTGATATTTCCAGCGATGATAATTTTATTGTGGCTATTCAAAAGAAACGTAGCCGTTTGTTATCAAGAACGGACAATGATTGAAATGCGTCCGGCCAACTTGATCTTTTTTAACCGAATATTTAAGATGTCACATGCCTATTTTAAAATGAATAGATTTATTTTTATGATTTTTGTATAAGTACATTATAGTTAAAAAATAAATTATTTATGATAAATATAATGACAAATAATTTACACTACTCGTTTAATTTTGTTGTTAAGTATTTCACGATTTATAATTGCTAATTTAAGCAAATTCAGTAAAACGGTTAATTTGGATGTTTTTGACACTTTAGTTTTGCCGTTGGTGCTTTGCTTAAACAAATTTAATAACATTTTATAAAACAATTGTTTACTACATTTCACCATTTTGCAAAGTAGTAAACAAGTGTTTTCTTAAAGATTAATTATGAGTCTGAGCGGTTTCAGCACAGTTTTTCGATCAATGATATAGTACAATTACATCACAAAAACATTTTAAATCTTAACAATCGCAAGTTAATGTTGTATAGAATAGAAACTAATAACGCAACAATACCACAGAGAAGTAGTGAAAGCCGACATCAGAAATCTATTCTTAATAGGTAATCGTAATCGATGATAAAACTACCGTAAAAATAATGTTTAAGTCATTGAACTACATATATAGTTTTGTTTACATACATATATACAATTTCTATTAAAAAAGCGAATTTAACGACATCTTAATTAAATTGAAAACAATTAAGTTAAAACTCATTTGCGGTATACTATGAAGAAAAGTTTTAAAAGATTATTAATAAAGAGACCATAAGAAAATTGAAAACTATTTTTTGTAATGCAGTAAACAAGATTTTGACGTGTATGCGGTTCTAAAATACCACAAATCAACCTTCATATTTTGTTAAAATAAATCTTTAGAAAATATCGCGCATCTATAACATGGTTATGGTAATTGAGTTTTAGTCTTATCGCAATATTTTATATTTTAAGAAATTAATGATATGCCGGGTTTATGATTTACAGCGCTGAGAATCATAAATATATTTAAAGCATAGAACCGCACACACATAATTTATATGACTTAAAGATTATACAGGCGTTGATAGATTAAGTAATAAAACATAATAATAAACACAAATAACAATTAAACGCACATATCTCTCTCAATCAATCATCATCTCAATTGAAAACATTTACACGATTGAATAGTTTTCCCAACCCAATTTGTCGTTTAATGGGTATTACTCTCACACCATTTATCAATTGATGAGTAAGTATTTTATTATAAGACGAATGCGTAGCCTAATCGAATCAACAATGGATTGGGTGTATGATGAAAACGATGGATGACGATTTGATGGCTAATTTAAATGTAATCAATCATAACGACAATAATACATTATAATAAAATGAAACCGTGGTAATATCATGTATATATATATATATATATATATATATATATATATATATATATATATATATATATATATATATATATATAAATAAAAATGACAATCACCATAGATCATGAATTTTACGTCATATAAATTGTCACGCGGAAAACACAATGAAAGATTTTGTTGAACATACCCCACAAACTATAGGTACACATACCTACATATATAAAAAAAATTCACTCACCTGAACCTGATATTGCTGATGAATTCGTTGTATGACTAGCAACTGACACATCACTCAATGAACCGTGCCATTTAAGGGTTTCTGTCGATGAAGTACTTTCCGAACTGTTGTGCTCCGAATTACAATTTCCATTGCCATTTAAATTTGTATTACTACTCGAAATACTCGATGGAATAGTTTGTAACGTTTCTTGTGACCATTGTGATGCGCGAGATAATAACACTTCACTATCTTGACGTAATCTGAAACAAAACAATGTACACATTTTATAAATGTTTTAATACACAAAATTAGATTCCCAAAATATAGTTAATAACGCATAAAAAATCGGAAAAAAATAATATCAAAATATGATTCGTGTGACAATACATCACGGTGGTGAGAGAGGTGCAGTAAGACTTATAATAAGGATATTAATCAAATTTGTTTGCTTGGTTTTACTTCTCCGAGCTGAAGCAAATCAAATATAATTTTATCTAACTCGTAAAGTACATACGAGGCGAGTAACAAAACTTCGTTGACCAGGAGAAAAAATTCTTTTCATATTTATTCTTAATTTTGGTCTTTTTTATTTTTTCTAGATATTTTTTCTTTTTTCAACGCTTTTATAAATCCTATATATCCACTTCTCAAAACAGTCTTCAAAATATTGCTTTTTAAGCTTATCAAGACCGCATCAGTTATCTCCGCGTTAAGCCTTTCCCCTCAAATTGTTAAAATTTTTGAAAATAACCAGAAATCACAAGGTGCTAGATCCGGGAAATATGGTAACAATAAAGTTACTCGTTATTTAAGCTAGCGCGTGATGTACAAAGTAGCGCCGCAAACCCTCTTTATTCCGGTTTTCCAACAATTTTTTGGCAGCTACTTTGATCGAGTGAAGTAAACTGACATCCACTTTAATTATTTAGCTTTTACGAGTGGATTTGCTCCTGTTGGCCTTGATACCATGACTGCTGTTTAGTTTCCGGATCTTACTAATGGAACCAAGATTCGTCTTCAGTAACGAATTTACTAATATTCCTAGACTGCTCATATTCGAATTTATTTAGGAAAAATTTTGGCAGCTACTTTGATCGAGTGAAGTAAACTGACATCCACTTTAATTAGTTAGCTTTTACGAGTGGATTTGCTCCTGTTGACCTTGATACCATGACTGCTGTTTAGTTTCCGGATCTTACTTATGGAACCAAGATTCGTCTTCAGTAACGAATTTACTAATATTCCTAGACTGCTCATATTCGAATTTATTTAGGAAAAATTTTAGCAAGATGCACTCGAGCTTCTGTTTGTGCCTCATTTAAAATTCGTGTAACCCACCGAGCAGATTTTTTCGTGTATCCCAGATGATTATTTAAAATTTGCGATACAGTCATGGTATTCAAGACCAATTCGTCAGCAATGATTGCTTGTGTCAATGGTGGATGTTCGCCAACTTTGGACTTCACTAGAGCCACAGTAACGTCATCAGTGTAAGATTGAGGTAGACTTTCTCGTAGTTCGTCTTCTAGAAAAAATGTCCGGTCTAGAATCTTCAAACTCACTTGGAAATAGTCGGTAGAGACCATATGTAATTTGGCATTCATTGAATATTTGTAGTGGCTTAAGTTAACGCCGAAAACCGGAAATCATATAGCAAATTTCTGTCTGCGTTGGTGGTGGAGTTTCAAAAACATTTGCAAGGATTTGGTAGCTTTGGTTTTAAAAAAAAATTTAAGAATCGAAACTTTTTTTACTTCCCTCGTATGTTGGCTAATATTCGCAAATACCACTATATCAGAAACATAATTTATTCGTAAATTTTGACAGCCAAGATATGATTGACGATTGTTTTACAAGAAACGGATATAGATGGAATTACCTCACCAGGATATTTATTTGAATAAGTTTAATTTTTGTTGGGAGGATTTACGTAAAACCATCTGCGAATTGCATAGCTCCATGTCAGCCTATAGTACTGACATGGACAATGGGACGGCCGACGAATTCTAAACTCAACAGGGGATCCAGATGTGTTCATTCACAATTTCTTTTTGCATCTTGCCCTTATAGGGATTCGAACCCGGTACCTCTCGCTCCAACTGCTGCAGCTTTAATTACTGCGCCACCTGGGCGATCCAAGTAAACTTTGAATAAGTTAGATTTTTCAAATTTTAAGTTTTTATTGCGGAAACAGCCTAAAATAGTTTTTTCAGCACAAGAACTTTCAGTCATTTTGTTGCAGTGCAAATACATTGACCTTTAAGGTAAAAATATTTCTCTGTCAAAATTGCAACATGTATGTATGTTTTTAGGCATGTGAAAATATAATATAAATTCGTGATGAGTTTCATTCAATTTAGGGATGCGAAATCAAAATATCGATAATTAGGCAGAATTTCATCCCAGAAAAAGAAAAACATCAGGTAATACAATTTTCTTTATTCTGTACCAGGATTTGGCTTTATATATTAATTATATAGATTAATTATATATGATTATAAACAGAGGTTTAAATCCTTAAGGCTTTTAAAATTCATCTAACAAAAAAACTCAAGCCGGTGGATCACCATAAACGTCGTATCTTTGCTAATTAGCTCCTTCAAATGCATCAAAATGATTAGGATTTTCATCGAAAAATAATCTTCAGTGATGAGCCCATTTTCACGAGGCTACGTTAATAATCAGAATTGTCATATTTTTGGCTCTGAATCCAAGAATGATTGTTGAAACGCCTCTCCATCCTCAACGTATCACAGCTAGGTGTGATTTTTGGGCTGGCAGTGTCATTGGACCTTCATTTTTCGAAATGAGACTGGTGCAACTGTAATAACAATGAATGGATTTGGAAGTTATTGATGTGAACGACGTTTCAGCAAGACGGCGCTACGTGCGCCTCAATCAACGAAACAATCGCAATTTAGCAAGAAAAGTTTCCTCTGACCGTGCTATTTCTCGAAGAGGTGATCACAATTGGCCACTAACAGCTTGTGATTTAACACATTTGAATTTTTTTCTTTGCGATACGTGAAAGATAAGATTTATGCCAATGCTCCTCCATCGATTCAATATTGAGGACATACATCCGCAAATGTGCTAATTGATCATGGAAAATTTCATGAAAATGATATGGTGCCGCAAGCGTAGCCGTGGCGTATTTTTATCTTTACAATGAAGTAAACATTCATTGATTTTTCTTAAAAAATAGTTCTTTTTTAAAATATCAAAATAAAACCTCTATTAGAAAATCCTTTTTATATATTATTTTATGTTTAAATAAGTACATATGCTTTAGATCGATTATAGCTAAGGTTGTTTTGATCCAATACGAAAAGTTAAGAATAATAATCTATCGGTAAACGGCAAACTCTAACCAGGTATCAACTGAGACCTTACGGTCCATTAATACGTATTGGTTCACATTGAAGGTGGTCGGAGTCCAATTAATGGTTTTACACACAATCAATTTTTATGTCATTCGTTGCATGCTTATTTTTGGTCAACGGCGAGAATTGAACCGGAGACCGCGGCGTGATGAGAAACTCTCTTAATCGCCGGTAGTAGCGACAACATAAAGGTTTAATAATTAAAAATTTTAGCTATGATTTCAGAGGTAAAATTACTACTAAATTCGTAATTCACAATAAATATTTTTTTTATTTTGCTGGAATGAAATTTAGAGCTATACTTCTATATACATTATCAGTTGAAACTTACACAACGAAATGCTAAGTAGCGCTATGAAACAATAAAATAGGTTGTCTTCTATACAAGATAAGCGATACACATCAATAAGTTTTTCGTCACACATAATATGTATTTAACAAATTTATGCCGGCATGCCTATACTCGATATGTACATATATTACTTTAATAAAATCAATATTTACATAATGTTCCTTCATCGAAACATATTTACATCCACCTTTTGTTCGAGTATATCCTTATAAACAAGTGCGAAAATACAATAATTTCCACTCAACTGATCCTAAACAAATATGTACAAGAACGATGCAATAAAAATATAACGAGCAAATATTTAATTTTCCAATTGCGCTTTACAAAATTTCCGCGCCGATTTTTTGTAAGACCGCACACACACACACACACATTATATGTGAGAAAATAAAGTAATTTAAAATTTCCTCTGCGGTCATCTCCCATGACCCATATACAAAGTAATCATTACCGAAAGGGTTAGTTAGTTAATACTTGTACAAGTTGTATGTTTTGCTTTGGATTCAAGTTTTTCGTTATTTTGCACAAGCCGCAAGTTTATATGTATAACTTAGAGTAATCGTTGTTGCTTTACAATCTTATATACTTCTTACCTTGTTACTTGCGTCGGTGATTTTTTAAAGTTTATTATATTTTGTCTTATGTATTGTCTTATTTATGTAGATATGTGTGTATATTCTCAGTCGCCATCATCGTTTTATAAATAGTGGTTTAGGTAAGCTGCTTTTGTTCTTTATCTACAAACGCCAAACTAAAGTAAAATAGAAGATTTAAGCAAATATCGTTATATACAAAGTAATCGAAGTCACTTTTAGATGCAAATTGAATATACTTTGCGCAAAGAAATTTTATAAGCTTTACGTTTATATTAAAATAATTCATCTTCGCGATAATCAAGTCTCTATACCATAATTTGTACATTATATAAAACAAAATACACACACACACATATATATATATATATATATATATATATATATATATATATATATATATATATATATATATATATATATATATATATATATATATATATAAATATATATATATATATATATATATATATATATATATATATATATATATATATATATATATATATATATATATATATATATTCTAGTTATTGTTGCGCTCTTGTGTGTAGCTGGAGAATCGATGGTTCGTTAACCTTTTGGTTGATAAAAAAAAGTTGAAGTGGATTCTAGAATATCAACTATTTTGCGATAGTTTTATATATTTTACATGCTTGTGTTTGTCCCGAATTAACCCTATAACAACAAATACAAAATAGAAATATATTCTATACAATAAATGCAACATTCCTGAACGACGAATTTAGTAATATTATCAATTGCATTCAATTATGCTAGGACTAACCTAACCTCATGTGTGAATGCGCTGTTATATTATAATATTGTCTTCGATCGATCTACTCGTTATCTTCACTTTAAATTTAGGTTACATTGTATAGGAAGTTAAATCAATATCATACTCGTATATGTTCGATCGTTTTTATACCAACGTTGCATACAAGAAAAAATTATTCATTATTTTGATTGATCGTTTTATGATTTTTCAATTAAATTTTTTTATGACCGATAATGGTAACGTACATCGATGACATTTTTATGTGTATGTTATATGTTGTTGATCATAAAATAATTATGTGTAATTATAAGATAATATATATTATATTTATATATAATATATATATATATATATATATATATATATATATATATATATATATATATATATATATATATATATATATATATATATATATATATATATATATATATATATATATATATATAGATATATATATATATATATATATATATATATATATATATATATATATATATATAATAAAGTATTATGATTGGTAAGGTCATGCGGTATGACTCAATTTTTGCAGTGCCGTAACAATAACATATTATTAATGGAAGGACATTTTGCCACATTTCTGTATGTTTGTGGTGAAATAAATTTGCAATGTGAAGATTTAAACAGAATCTTTTTAACACTATTTTAGTTAAGGATATCCTACCGAAATCATTATTCGTTTTGGTGATATAACATCATCAATCATGTTTCAATTCCACTGAAATAGGTACATTATGGAACACTGCATACACGATATTTCTTGAAATTAATTTTATTTAATTTAATTATTTAAATTATTTAATTTAATTATTAAATTCTTTTAATTCATTATTTTCCAATTATCATTATTTAAATCCACAACTTAACCCTTCCCTCACACCTATATGTAGAGAATGATAGCCTATTTCTCGGCGTTTGCTTGTTAAAATTGTCTATTTCCCTTATTTCCTATTTCTTCACATTCGTTCGTTTTTGACTCTGCCCATTTAACTGGTAATTTTCTTCTTTAATCTTCTATTTTGAAAACATTGAACTATCGGGTGACTGGTAATGCTGACCAATTTATTTTAATCCTCACGGGCGTCATCGTAGTTTGTCACAAAATTAAATGATTAAAGATTTAAAAGACCCCTTTCTAAAAATTATGAAATAGGGGCTGGCTACAAAATTATTAATTATTTAAAAATCGGTAGTTGTACATTTTCGACTTGGCTTCGGTGTAAGACACGACATTAAAAAAAAACACAAAATAGTTAGGAATTGTTGCTCTTAAAGCAGACGATAGAGACAAAAACAAACATACAAGTTGATAGAGATGATAGAGACAAAAACAAACAAACACAATTATTTAGCCAATTGATCATAGTTGTGATTAGTCTTTAAAAATAATATTTATCACGATCAACGAAATAGATTGATCATAATTATAGATAAACGATACAATTACATTCCTGTAAATTTATAATTTATAAAATATTAAATATTCTTGTTAAATAAAATTAAGATCTCCAAGTATTTACAGAATTTGTATGAGTAACTTCTAAGACTATCTACCTACATCAAAATACTATACTTATAATAACTTTACTTAAAGAAAGTCTTAACGTGATAAGACCTTGCTTAAGTTGTATTAGCAGTCATTACGACAGATCGGAGACGTTATTACTTTTTTTTTTTTTTTTTTTTTTATATTTTATACTATGCTATCTTTTTTTGGGGCTCAAGGCTCTCCCAGCTCTTTCGCGGTTCGCTTATTTACGTCCTACTTTACGCCTTAACGGCCAAATCGAGGACGTACGGCTATAGGTCCGATTTTCGTAGAACCATCTGCGCATTGCAGAGCTCCATGCCAGCCTATAGTACTGACATGGATGATGGGTCGGCCCATGAGTTCTGCACTCCAACAGGGGGTCATAGATGTGTTCATTAACACCATCGATCGTAATCAGATGGTGAAAAGTCATTTTGCATCCTGCCCCTATCAGGATTCGAACCCGGTACCTCCCGCTCCAACTGCCACAGCTTTAACCACTGAGCCACCTGGGCGGTACGTTATTACTTAAAAGTTTGTTTTAGTTTATTATGTTTCTTTGCTAAATTTAACTAAATACTAAAAAATGTCAGAATAACGTGTGGAATCCTGAAAAATATAACTTAAACCAAGATGGTTTAAGTTATATTTCAATTTCAGTTAGCTTCTAAACAAAAACAAAAACATGACGAAAGAGTTCCGCAATATACACACTAAAGGTTAAATCATCCTACAATGAGGTAATAAATTCAATTGTTAGCCGAATTTATTACCTAATTGTAAGATGATGTAGCCGAACCACCATAGAATCATCTATATATAACAAAACCGAAGAAGGATTGTTAATTATGATAAATTTAACTCGATAAGTATAATCAGTAGCATTTTGAATTACTCAACTTCCTATAAATGAGCAATATTTGTTCGTCTATTCAATCGTAATAGGTTGTAATTTAGATGGAATTATTAAGATTAGATAAAATATTTTATATTATAAATCAAACCAGGGAAAATAGCTCAATAGGATTAATTTATCTTTGTAGACATATCTATCATGCCGTACGCTTTGAGCAAGGGTGAAAAATATGTATATCTATGAAAAGGTGGTAGCGGACCGACTATATCTATATGGATATATTATGTTTTTGTATGCCTTTCGACTTTTAATTTTTGGTGTAGGATCAAATAAGATTGTGCCCAATGGGTCGCATCTATAGTATAGGCCAAAAGTAGCGAGTAGTTACGAGTGTCACGGACTCTACGATTTTGTATGTATGGGCATGATTAGTGACTATTGAGATATCGTTACTGCCAAAATCTTGAAACAACGTAGTTTCGAAAAAAAAGGTAGGTTTTTCATGATAGGATTAGTTGTCGGAGAACCAGAAAACAAATTCTAAATTCATAGGTCCTGGTGACATCATTCAAAACTTGAAAAGGTTACTTCCATATAATGGGTCACAACAGTTCTCGCAAATATTTTACTCAAACTAATCTCGATTTTTAATTTTTATTGTAGCGTGACAATAATTGTATTTTATAAACAATAAAGAATTCTTATAATAATTCATGATTGTTGTATTAAATTTCAATTTATTGGTTATATTTTACTGTATTATCGAATGTGAATGAATATCGACCAGTTTTGTTTACCGCTAACAATGTTTCTTAAATACTAAATGTATTAGTTAATTTTTGGAATCAATTTTAAATATAAACAGTGAAATATTTTAAATGTATATATCTGCAAAATTGTTGAATATATTGTACATTTAGATTTAAACAACTAGAATTTTCTCGTATGATATAATTAAACACATTTATCAAACAAAAATTAAACGTCACATACTCGTATGTATGAGTATGTATAGTAACGATTTATTCATCGAAATATAAAATAAAATCATTTTGCTTTGCAAATAAGTAAACAAACCCAAATCTCAAGCAAAAGTGAAAAATGATCAATCGTTACTACATATCGCTTAATTGTATATGATCAATTCGCACAAATGTAATTTTCGCACTGTATATGATATAAATCAACGGGTCATCGCATACCATAAAGGAAACCAATTTTATTTTCGTTTCATTTCGCACCTTATAACCCTGTCATAATTTAACTCCATTAACAACATAATTTATATAACTCTCAAATATCGACATAACCATTTCAAATTAATTAACAACACTAAATTTTCAATAATAAAAAAATTATTTTCATTTTTCTTAAATCGGCAACAAAAATGAATTAACACTTACTCCCCACCAAAACCATAATTATTCCACATTTTAAATGTTCGATTCTTTATACAAAGTATAATACTCTACTGATCTCATCGACTTTTGTTTTCATACTCGTAAATGCGCGCGATCTCGAAAATTATAAATATCTGTATCACGAACAATGTTCATTGGTCATTTATATGTGAAATTGAAAATTTATGTTTCACACTTTCTTTTCCCGGTCCTGTTGTTGCTGTTCTTGTAAATTTTCTTCTTATTTTCATCTTGCGGTTCATTAACGAATACAAAACGGAGAAAAAGATACATAACAATTGGTTGATGTCAAATTTCAAATAAACAAAAAAAAATGTCATTTAAATTTTGAGTGAGAATGAAATCTATGACCTCGTTTACATTCATGCATATATTGACGAGATGTAAATTACCGTATATACTGTATAATCATTATTAAGGCATTGATATCGATTTTATGGTTTTTATTATAAATTAAAATACATATGTATGTACAAGTATGTATATATACACTATTTTACATTGCGAGTAGTTTTTAACAGTTTATACTTGAGGCCTTTGTCATTTTCGAAAAGAATCGTGTTTGACCATCAATTGTGCGGTCAAGTTATTGAATTTCAGAGTAGTTAATTATTGACTTGGTATTTTTCATTTAAAAATTGATTTAATTTGATTAAAAATATGTATGAATCCAGACTAACTAAGACTCATTTTATCTTAGTCGTGTAAAGTGACAATTAAACTGTACACAATTTATATTGAGCTTTAGTGAGTTACTATGACAAAATGTATTATAGCTTGTGTTGCCATCTCGCGGTATTTTAAAGATTTAAACTGTTGTTATAAGTTAATTGTACTTTACAACTTCGTAGTTCAATATGAATTACCGCATTCACCAAATACGAATTTACAATAAAGAATAACTTAAAATTATTTAAGCTAATTCTACCGTTTCATAATAATGACACTATATATATACCACAAGCGGCATTCTTGTGTGACTTCATGTATCATCACATCGCCAATACATAAACCTAAAACTATATATGTACCTATATATTCATTGAATATCTATATCATCTGATAATCTCCAGATATGAGAATGTATCATTCATTTTATGGTTACCTTATATGAGGTCCTTCGTTTCCACCACTTCAATTAGAATGGTTTCTCCTCTGCAGCTTAATTTTGTATTTAAAGCGCATGTTAGCTGCCTTTTATTTATCAATAATTTTATTTTATTCGCAGCATGATTCGGTTCGGATCAGCACGCAGAACGTGAACGAGCCAGCGTACTCAGTGTCCTTTGATTTCATGCACGATATCACAAATTCGCATAAAATTGCTAATCTCGTAAAAAGAAGACGGTATATGCCATCAACGTCGCGTTTTGGCCATATATCACACGCATAATGCTTCTTGCGAATGTTTTCTTATGACAACGAACGAGTGTAATCAACAAACACTCTTTACAATTTCAGTTTAGCAAGAAACACAATTTTCAAGATATTTTGATTTCAGAAGTGGACGTAGAGGATATAAAGCTCGATTGCCAGCGGCAAGGCAAACCTTGATATCCTTTCCCACACTATTATGAGACCAACGAAAGCTGAACACTGTTCTAGTGGATCAAGTATCTCTTTCACTCCGTTGTCATGTAATCCAATCACACAGATGCTGCATATGCAAACAGTTGATTGGATTGTCGGAATAAGATATTGTCTTGAGGTGTTTCATTTTTACGATGGATGTATTCCAACATGAGTGTAAAAAGTATTGCGGACAGAGCATCTCTTTGTCGAACACCGGCATTAATTGCAAAAGTTCTCGATAGCCTATTCTCAAGTTAAACACAGCATTGTGACTGCGTTACTGTCATTTTACACACATGTACGAATTTGTTTGGTATTCCTAAATATTTAAGCGCATATACCATTGTCTCTCTCGAGTCATAAGCTTGCGCGAGATGTTTCGCAATACTTGTAAAGAATCATTCGTAGCGAAAAAACCTGACCAGTGACTGACCGATTTGGACGGAACCGTCCTTTGTGGTCACCAATAATTTCTTCCGCCAGAGAAGTAATTATTCCCAAAATAAAGGACGACTGTAACTTTTATGCTATACAAAGGAGAACTATTCCGCGATAGTTCTCGCACTTCAAGTGATTATTGTTCTTGAATATTGAGCTTAACGCAACCACTTTCCAGTCTTCAGGGATAACTTCATTTCGCCATACCAATCGAATAAGGTCGAAAAGACAGTTTCACAAAGTAAACCCTCCGAATATCAAGACCTCTGAATTAATGAAATCAACTCCAGATGAACGATGTTTCTTTAATTTCTGCATGGCCATGATTAATCCCTCATAGAGTGGATCCTCAATAAACATCTCTGTGGTCTGTATACATGTGGAAAATTGTTTACGCCATGTATTGCGTACCGCATCGACGTTACCACAGAGGTCCCGAATGTTAGTTCGACGAGATCTTAAGGTATGGTGCAATCCGGTGATTCTTTTAAAGAAATCACGCGAGTTGCTCTCATTGCTGAGTTGTTGTATTTTTAAGACCTTAGCCTTCCACCATTTGCGCTCAATACATGGTCAATTTGGCTTCGGGATGTTTTACGTGGATGTGTCCATGTTTCATGAGCGATCGCAAAGTACACCATTCTTTCTCCATTTTCCGTCGCAGTTTCGTGTCGGGAGTACGAACCTATATTATTGCGTAAGTCGGTATGATTTATGCCAGCTCTTTAATATTTAAGTCACCAATCACTAATCTGACGTCGTTGTCCGGTATAGAACCCAAATAATTGTAAAATGAGTCTATCTTGGGTTTGGCTTACATCTCAGTTTGTAAGCCAAACCCAAGATAGACAGCTCAGCTCGCTTGCATATGAGACTAGCCAATCTGTATAATCTGTCAACTATACAGATTGGCTAGTCTCATATGCAAGCGAGCTTTACACATTCCATTATCGACTGCTTGAAAGTCCGTTTTTACCTATGGCCCATGAGCAATTCAACTCCAAGATTTTCGAGGTTACCTCCACTTGTATAGCAATGTATAGCATTGGGACACATGGTCTCCATTTCTAGACAATCGAGTTGCTTGGATCCTAAGAGTTTCAGCCGACACTATTTCATACATGTGATAAGGCAATCCAACGCACCAGATTTTCTAAATGAATCCACCAAGTGCTGATCCTCAATCTCGAGTCCGACTACTTAAGCGACGGGTTTCATCGAATCCGATTTTTTGTTTGTTGACATTTTGAACATTTGATTTTCAACCAATGTGTTGGTATTTCGAACATTTTACCATTTTTGGACGAAAAGTTTCACATGTAAGTCGAACGGGTACTACAACACTCAAACAAAAACATTTCCATTAAACACAAAATTACCACACCAACCTACTAAATTTATTTCACCATAAAGTTAGCTTGTGGACACTCGAATCATTGTTTTTTGTAGCTGGAAACGGTGGAACATTTGGATTTGAATGGGGATAATTATGGTTACTAGTAATGAATACAAGAATGAAAAATCAGGATACGTATGTAATTGTTTACTAATGAAGACATGCCTTTCATGCAGTAAATACACTGACAAGCGAATGACATACGTTAAAATATATGAATATATCATAAGTTGGATCTATATGTGGATAAGTTCAAATGCACCTGGAGTAATATCGAGTAGCTCATATAGAGAATTAAGGCCCGCCTAGATAACTCAACTTTGTCAGAGTAATTGTTCTCGTGACTTTTATGATCGTGTACGACATATAGCGTATTAGTGTATGGCATGTTGTGCGTGAATGTTCTATACCACCAAATTTCATACTCTTGTAAACCTAAGAACTATATCTTATGAAATTTATGTCATTATAAACGAAAACGAACTGTAAACGTGGAGGATTTCGTTAGTGAAACGCTGAATCGTTTCGGGATTATATAGACCGAAGGTAATTTGTGTGAATAAGACCAGATCCCATTTGGATATATTCAAAGGAAACAAATAAGGTCGGTATTGCTGTTGTGTAAATGTTTGAAAGGGTATTAAATAATTATCAGATATATTGCTATTTAATCAAACCTTGCGTTAACTATGGTTAATTAATTATGGTTAATCAACCAATATTCAATGTTGATAATAAACTCTAAAAGTATATGAATATATTTGTTTTATTTGAAATTGATCATCTTCCACAGGATTAATATATCAGATTTATAAAGTTGACAGATATTAAGTTTCCCCGACCTAACACAAAATTAGTCATTTACTTATCCACACAACACAGTACTTCAAACTAAAATAATATGCATACCGGTTGCAAAATATAAAAATAGCAAGTTTACTTCTACTTACAAACACATACAAACAATTCTTACAATAATGTTAGCAAAATAACAACCAAACGACCAAAAGAACATGATGTCATATAATGCGTGACTTAATAATAATAAAATAAGAAAGCAACAAAAAGAAAATGATTGTAAGAAAATAAATTGTATAAATTTATTACAATATAAAGCAGTATAGATAACCCTTGATAAACACGGTATTATAGTAATATAATTTACTATTCATAATGGACATACTTCAGTAAACTCAATCTGCGAACAAATGTAAACATATTGCTCAACTGATGGTGTGTGAATACCAACTTAATTATTTCACTTTCGCTTACTTATATCGCACTGTAAAAACATACATTAGATCATTCGTTTGCTATTAGCATTTATCAGTTTGGAATTATATTCATTAATTTAAGTGATAAACGATCGGACCCGGAAATAAATGTTGAATTAAATGACAATTTCGACTTTTCGTTGGGAATCTATTCAATATCCAGCTTAAATATTCAATATAAATTACAATAATAATTCTATTTTCCTTTCCTACCTAAGATTCGGAAATAAAGGTCGTGAGACTTCTTTTTTGTGTGTATGACGTATTACGCAACAAAGAAAAAGATAAATTTTTTCTTGTTTCGGTTTATAACTCTTTCGGTATTGTGTAACCAAAGATGAAATTTAATATTTTTTAAATTTATTTATTCCGAAATGTGGGTCAGTCACAAAATGTAAGAATTTGTATTTTATTTTCGAAAAGAATTAGATTAAGATTTATCCAAACTTATCAAAATCTCTAAATAATACTAATCATTCAATAATTAGATAATTTCTCTGAATTGTACTTACCGATCAAGAAATGGCGTAGAACTCGAATCCGAACTCGATACATAACTATGATAGCCCTCAGATTGTGCGTATGACGATTGTTTCTGATGATGAAAAACGATCGGATGATGGTCATAATACACACGGCTATATTCCTCAAGTCCAGCTAGTGTTAAACTAGATTCAGTATCTGTGTTCATGATATCATCCTGAAAAGGGTTACATAAAAAAATGTATATGATTAAAAAATATTAACAAAAAAAAAGTAACAAATTGAAATAAGTGATTACATCTCTTGTAATTATGTCATTCGTTTCAATAGCCAGAATTAAATTAAGAATTTAAAATCATCCAAATGAAATTTTGACAACAATGACGACAACGATTGGAAAATAAGAAAGTGTAACTAAATATTAATCAAAAGTAAATCTTCTTAAAATATAAAAAAATAATATCAGTTTCTCTTTCATATAAATACATACTAAGTATTTCGTATTTGAAGTGCAGGAGAAACCGCATATACAACAATACAAGAAAAATTATGTGAAGATTACTTCATACCAAACCATCTTAAGCTAACATTTAACTAATTTAAAAAATTATAAAATATTAACATAATTTTAATTAAATTATTGTATTTTGTCACTTTCACAGACGTGCACTGATGCACACACAAGGTTAGATACAAAAGATGCATTATCTATTATTTTTTAATACTCTTACGAATATGAACAACTAAACTGACTTGCATCGAGTACATAGCTTATGATCAATGATATAAGAGCTCAAATTGTACTTACGAATTAAATTTTTCGGAGCTTTAACTTATAATTGAAAAATTAATTGAAACAAAAAACGAGCTATAAAAATAGCTGTAAGTATTCTTGTCATCATTCCAATGCTCCGATTTAATAAGCGCAATCTGACACATGTCGAAACTCCTCGAACCTATTGTAATACAATATAACTGATGATTTGTATTTAAACCAAAGTGGTTCTTTAGTGTGAATTTGTAGTCTGTATATGTTTCATTCCCATAATCGTATCACTTTACATGTGACGTGAGATGATGAAATAATGAACACGTCCATTGGCACATTACATCACGTCACTTCGCAACAAAAATGATATTCCTGAATTAATCGAATAATTGCTTGAAAATAGATATTTTAATGCTATGAAGGTTAATTGCAAAAATACGAAAATTTCACATATATGTATGTAATTACATTTTGTCAGTTTAATAAATCTAGATGATACGTCGCGCAAAATATAATATTGTAAAATTCTATCTTTAAACACAATTAAACTAAGTGATCTCTCATCTATGTGCCCAGTCATTAAAAAACACTTTATACAAGGTAATACTAGCACCTTGTATACATTATACAAGGTGTTTCTTCTAACAATTTATGAAAAAAAATTAGTTCATTTTAAGTAATCTTTTTGTGAGTAGTTTTCAAACGTTCTATGAACGTTGCGGCGACTAGATGTATCCTTAGAAATTACTAGCCGGCACAAACACTTTGAGACTAGGGCATGCAAATTTACCGACTTTTAAAATTACCAGTAATTCAGTAAGAGTATTCATGGAAAAGGGCATATAGCCGTACCTCCTTGAATTTGCTGTAATGGCGTAAGGTTGGACGTAAATAAACAAACCGCGAAAGAGTTTGGATTGCCTTGAGCCCCAAAACAGATTGGAATAATAAAAAACCAACAAACAAACAAACATCAAGACTTGAACGAAATTTGGTGTTGATTTAGCCTGCCACCGAAAAAGCTCTTTCTGCTTCCACACTCGTCGGCCCAGTAGTTGATTGTAAACAGATGTTAAGTATTTGCCCTTTATATTCTGATTTTGATAAAAATCTAGTTCTTAATTTTTTGATTTAATCCTTTTTCTTGGCCAGTTTCAATATAAGATTTCGTCGTTTTTACATGAATCAAAAGTTGTAGCTTCTCGCTCATTGACATAGTCGGGGTAGATGTTGGCGAAATAACTTTTATACCGTCATCAATTTCTTGGTTAGTATCACTTAAATATTCAACATCAGTTTCTAAATCTGGCTATGGTGATTGAACAATTCAATTGTTTTTCTACTTAAGTCGATTCTGGTTGTTGTTTGTAAAATGCTATAATCATCTCCAGGATCTGATCTAATATTTTTTGGTTCACTCAAATATTGAAAAATATCAGATTAAATATTTCTGCTCTCTATAATTCTTTGGATGAGTGCCACTTTTAGTTCGATACTAATTTTTTATTTTTAATACTAATCTCATCAAACATAAACTTCATGTAATATAAGCCACATACAAATTTACATCTATCCGGCATATTGCTTCTACATTGTTCATAATAAAAAATATTATATTTTATTTCTTTCGCATATTGTTCGAAAAATTAAAACATTATAGAACCGAATCATCTATGAAATTTTATTTGCAAGATTTACCGCGATAAAAAAAATATATTTGCCGGTAATTCGGTAAAGCTCTTGAGACATAATTCACCGATTAACCGGTAAACGGTAAACCGATAATGCATGCTCTATTTGCGACAGTAAAACTAGTTCACTTTCAACTGCAATCAAAATCTATGGCTTAGAGGCCGTAAACGGCCCTTATCGCGTCTCAACTGAGACCTTACGAACCAGTTTTTTAACGATTGGTGCACATTGTATATAGGTGGTCAGACCAACGAATGTTTTTACACACAAACGCGTTCTTATGTCATCCGGTGGCATGTTAATTTTTGGTCAAAGGCGGGAATCGAACTCGAGACCGCGTCGTGATGAGAAACTCTCTTAACCATTAAGCTACAACCGGCGATAATCAAAATAACCTATTCTATTTGAGACAACAACAACCACAGTCATTCGTCCAAAAAGAAAACATCATTTTTGGTGCCCATCAATCTACCGTAATACAATTTTTTTGTGACGATCTACCCCCGATTAGGGTATTTTGCGGTATATAATCAAACAGAAAGGATGTTATTTTGAGATATCCTCCATATGCCAAGTATACATATATATGTCATATATTCATCAAAAGCTATGATGAATAAACAAATTATTTTAAATAAAAATGCCACAGAATCAATATTATATGCATTTAATACACTTGAGGCGATACCACGAAATCAACCGTATACCGTGAAAATGTGATCAAAAAACTGTTTATCGGTAAATTAACTTCTAAAATTGTCGAATGTAGTTGACGGTTAGGTTATTAGGTAGGTACACTTTAATTATCTAATTATTAAATGTAAAATTTAATGACATTTGTGTTTTAAGCAAAATAGAGTATGTAAGTGTTTTTATAAAATTTATAATCATCAATGAAATGAATAATAAATTAAATTAATAATTTTTAGTCTGATCCATTATTGTCAGCGTAATATTGTCAGTCGTATATTGTCAGTTGAGCTGATACAACTATTTTATTTAAGGAGCAGACGATCGAGAAACAGACTTCTTATTAAATTATTTATATTTGTAATCTCCAACACAAAACACTTTTTGTCTATATAGAAGACCACACGGAATTAGGTAAGAGGCTATACACACAAATCAACAAAAATATATGATAACACTTTCAATCTCGAGTGAGTCACTAAATTATGTATAGCTTTCTCCAAGACATATGGAGAAAAGCATATATAATATGCCTATGATTAGAAGATTTTGGGATACCGAAAATGGGCTGTTCAGAACTGTTAAATGGTCTGTTAGAACCAACCCACAACACAAAGGAAATAAAAAATGGGTAAGATCTTGCCGGAATATGCAACTAGCTTGGCTAAATAAAATTATATCCCGGGCTGTAGAGATTGACGTTTATTTATGAAAATAAATTTTCGAATAATTATTTGATTATATTTTAAACTAATATATATTCAATCAAAATAATTTTATATACAAACAGACATGTCATAGATGACTGACATTTTCATATATTTTGACATAATCAAGTAACTGAACTTAAAGTTGCTCAGTATAATTACCGTGAGATTTCTCTACCGCTCGGGTTTATAATCAACAAAAAATGTTAACGTCAGATATTTTCGTTCCGATTTCTATGGTTACGTTGAATTTGTGTACAAAAAGTAAAATTATGCCTTCAAAATCTATACATAGATTAAAAATAAGTTAAATTAAAAAGAAAATCGAACAATTTAGAAGAAAGTTAAATTTTAGAAGGCAATTGTTCGAGACACTTCTATGTTTCATTGTAGAAGCGTATACAAATGGTTTCGACTCTTATTTGTGTTTAAAGCTTGGTTGATAGGATCGGATTTAAAATCCTACTTCAAACTCCAATAAAATTACATAATATGATGATAATTCAAGCGTCTGTGAGTTGAAAAGTATTCAACTTTGAGCAAAAACATCCGTAGGTTTACCAACTCTCAAAAAAAATATTTTAGACAATTTTATGCTCATTATATATTTTTTTGCTGAATTTGGAATTTTTAAATTCAATTATTTTTACTTCGTTTCGATTTTTTTTTAAATTTGTTTTTCTCGTGTGGTTACGTTTATGTTCGAATTTAAACACAAATCGAAATTGAAAAATAAAAATTTCAAAATTAAAATGTCAAACATAATATATCATTTTTGAGCACAAATTCTCATGTGACTAACTTCAAGACTGAAATTTAAAGGTAGGATTAAAGTCCTACGATTTAAATCCGACCGTATAAACCGAGCTTTAGTTAATAAATAATAAAGATTTCAATTATGAAAAACATACTGCCAGTATGTTTTACTGAAAAAACCAAAGCGAGAAAAAAACCAAAAATACCATTATAGACAGAGACCTTTTTTGGCCTTTTGCTTTTTTCCATAATTAAACTTAATCGATATATTTTGACAGATGCTTATAACATAACCAATATATTTCAAATTGGTGTACACTCGCCCAATAACTTTCACGATGTTAACTGCGCTCAGAAATCTAATGTTACCAATGAATAAATTATTATGTTCGATATTGTAGCATATTTGTAACCTCTTGTTAGAGTACGAAACTAGCGAAACATTTGGAACTGCTTCGACTTCAGGACAGATAAAACCTACTATTTTTTCATTATTAAGTTAAGTATAAAATAATATTGAGTATAAAATAAAATTTTATCTCATAATCAGATGAAAGAAACGTTAATGAAATCTTTCACTATAAATCGTAAAATAAAACGATAAAAGTAAATGTGCCATCATATAACAATTAATGATTGTGTTATTTAAAAATTTAATTAATTTATATAGTTATTCAATAGTAAAAACATGAAAATTAAAATTTATATTTGATGTGTTTATATTATATTAAATTGCGAAAAGTTGAACACAATTTTTGCAATTAAACAGAACAATCTGTGCTGTGTTGTAATTTCATTCCGATAACCGATGAAGAATATAAAATCTTAAACTTTTATTAAAATAACTATTTTATTGTGAATATACAGTTGGTGATTGCTTGACATTCAACAAAACCCACTATTTCTAGAATGACGACACGACAGGAAGCTCAAAAAAACAAATAATTTAAGTTTTTAGAGCTAAATTGCAAAGTTTGTATTGTTACACAAATCGACATATAATTTAAGGTTATATATCTTGCAGCACACATTAATTCATTTAGACTACGAAAGAAAAGTAAAAATAATAGGAAATAATATACCCTTGAGTATGAACATATCAGTCGATATAGTCTTGTCGCGCGAAAACAGAATTGTTCTAGTTTGCAAATTTATTCATCGTAGCAATAACCCAAACGCGTTTTAACAAAAATAATTAAATTATGTATATAACAAATGCCTTTACGTGAAAAAGTAAATTATTACGAAGTAGGAACTTTTAAGTTCCGAAATTAATATAAAAAGAATAATAAAGGTCTTTTGTTCCTTCTTTTTCAAAATGACCGTCGAAGTTTCTAAACGTTATTGTTGTTGCAGATTAGTAGAAACAACTGTAGTCTTACTTTAATTTTATTTGCATAAAATAAAAAATAATTTAATTAATTAATTAAACTAATTGTTACAGATTCCTAAGCCACAAATTAATAACTTTATTTCAGAATTTTGAATTAATGTTTATTTCAATCAAAAATGATAAGAGCAGATTAGTAGATTAAGAATGTGATTGACTTGTACTAACAATAGCTTAGTAACGTTGTACTAACAATAGCTTAGTTGCCAGGTGTCTGTAACCAGGTCGTTCTCTGGTTAGTAACATACCTTCCTATCCTTACTTATTGTTTAATTTAAACGGCTGTATGAATAGGCCCGGCTTTATCCGGGCAAATTATCTAGCACTTGGTCCTACAATCCTACTAATCAATCAATTGCATTAACTACATTTATGTTATATAGAAAACTTGCTATAATATTGTAAAAAGATCTAGTTTATGGAGGAATATATTATTCAGATAGCCTCTTGGAATAATACTAAAGGAACAACATCCAAATCCATTGGTAAAAGTTACCCAAGAGAAATTCAGAATCTCGGTTTAGAAAAAATGAAAGCTAGGAGAATATGGTAATAAACGAAAAGTGCATCTGACAAGACGGTTCTTAATAACAAATCACAACAGTTTAAGCGAGAAATTTAGAAGCTAAATGTAAAGCCGTTTTCTTTCTATCTTGGAAAATTGACAGCCGATGAAAATACGAAGCACTCACTATATGGAAAGAAACAAAAAGTATAAAAACTCCAATTACGCAGAACTCTCCTATTTGGCCAAGAAGGCTCGTGGACTAGGGATAACAAATCAAAAGCTACAGAATTTGCTAATCATCTGGTTGATATTTTCAAATCAAAAGAGACCGAATCGGATATTATAATCGAAAATGGAAGCAACAATTATGGAGGTAGAATTCCTCTATAATAACCCAGAAAGAAGTTATTAGAAAAATCTAAAGAAATTCTAAAGCAACTACCAAAGGAAGCTATCGTCGAATTCATTTGCTTAATGCTGTTATTAGATTATGTCATGTTCCCTCTGCCTGGAAAGTTTCGGAAATTATAATGTATAGAAACCAGGTAAACCACCCAATAAAGCTGAAACGTACCGTCCGATATCCTTGCTATCATTTCAAAGCTAATAGGGATACTACTCCCTAGAAGAACGACACCAATAATAGAAAGTAGAGTTCTAATACCGGATCACCAATTTGGATTCAGATGCAAACATTCAACAATCGATCAGGTTCACAGAGTTACAGATATAAGAAAAGGCGTTAGAAAATAAACAAATTTGTTCGACCTTATTTCTGAATGTGGCAACAGCGTTCGATAAGGTATGGCACGAAGGTTTAATGCATCAACTAAATGTTAATGGTTCCGGAGCCATATGATGATCTTTTGAGATCAAATTTATCTGAAAGGCTTTTTAGAATAAGACAAGAAGATGAGTATTCTGGACTGAGAGAGGCAAGGGCAGGAGTCGCTCAAAGCAGTGGTCTGGGCCCAGTCCTATTCCTGCTATATACAAGTGATCGGACTATGTACCAAGTAGGTATAGTATCCTACTATGTACACAGGCGGATCACGAAAGCAAAGCAACGTTTGCTAACAACTACTAGCAACATAGCAAACTGTGGAAGCGGCGACAATGTGCAATGCATAAACTTCAATGTGCAAGTGATGAAATTCGCTATTGGACCAATGATGGAAAAGTAAACTTAATGAATTAAAATCTGTCCATGTCAACTTACGAATAAACTATTGGTTAATCCGCCGCCATCAGCTTAAATGATGTGATGGTGCCGTATGAGGACTCTGCTAAATACTTGGGTATGACACTGAATGTTAAGCTTAAATGGAAAGAGCATGGAAGAAGGAAAGAAAATAGCTTAATCTTAATAATTGAATATGTACATTATGAAATAACTGTACTTCATTCAATTAAACTTGAACCATTAGTGAAGCAAATATCAGATATATTGAAACACTTGTATTTTTTTATTGATCAATTCAATTCAAGGGCGTTTTCCAAATGAATACTTATTTGTGGAATCTAACTTATTTAAATTTTAACTCAACAAACGATTTTTAATTAATTTATGCCAAATCTGCGTTGATTTTAATAAAATCGTAGTGGAAAGTAATTGAAAAATATTTTAATTTTTTTTGTGCAAAGTTGTAATCTAATATCTGATTTTATAAAGGGTTTTTTTTATACAAGTTTAAATCATAAATAAAACAAAGAACTAAATTTTTAATATCAATGAAACGGGCTTGATAGAAACTTTTATGAAATTAATGTTTAAATGTGATTTCAGCCATGTGGCTACCACGCCTGCGCCTACCAGGCGCAATCTGGAACACCGATTTTTAAAATTTTTTTCGCAGCATTTGCGGCCGTATTTCGCCAAGAACTCTTTGAATGTTGATTTCCAGACGTTTAATTGTCTCTGGTTAATCGCCGTTGGCATGGGGCTTCGTCCTGTTGGAACCACATGTCAGAAAGATTATGGCCAGCTAATCGAGGTACGAAAACAATTCTGATCATGCCCCTAAACTGCTTACCCTATACTAGCAGGGTCCCTATACTATTGACCGTACAATTATGACTATATTATCGTTTTGAGGACATATGGACCAATGGATCCGCCAGCCCATAAAACGCACCAAACAATAATTCTCTCTGGATGTAATGGTGTTTCGACAAAAGCTTGTGGTTTATCCTCACTCCAAATGTGACAATTCTGCTTATTTACTTACGTATCCGGATACTAAAAATGTGCTTCATCAGAGGACAAAATTTGAATGGAAATTCAAAATCAATATCATATGTGCTTCAGCCCATTCATCGAATTGGCGACGCATACGATGGTCGTTAGGCTTTAATTCCTGCAGAAGTTGAACATAGAAAGCTTCTATAAAATAAAAGGACACAATCCCAGTTGCTGAAAACAGCGACGAATTAATTGATTTGGATCTGCTTCTTTCTTGTACAGGAGCTACAGCTGTTCGATGTCTCTGAAGGACGATTATGTACGCAACAAAATGGACGAAGTGCACGATAAGTTTGAAGAACAGAACCATTATTTTGATAAAAAATTTAAATAATTTGTCAGCGTTGCTCTGATGTAAGTCTATCTATATAGTAAAATGTCAAACCAAACTAAACAAAAAGCAACTATCAGCTGTTAAATGGATTGTCAATTAAATCAGTGTTGCCAACTCAAAGTTGTGAACTTCTAAAAAACACCCTTTATAATTTTATTAGCCCGTAAACCTAAACGATATCATATACGTTTTGCATTGTTGTGAGTTCTTTGAAAACTACATCTTCTTGAAAGACATATAACGTTCAAAGTTGCAATTAGTAGTAATACTGTTTAGAATCTATAATATTAAAATAGATTTAACAAAAAATAAACAAATAAACAAACAATTTGCTGTTAGCAAATGTCATTTTTAAAAAATTTTGCTGAATAGAAATACATCCAAGACGATAAACGAACCAAATACAAGAAAAATCACCAATTTTCTTTTATAATGGCCTATAAAACTAATTAATAAATTAATTACACTGTCATAACAATAATAAGGAAGTGATCATAAATGTACATAGAATAAATATTTACCTTTATACTATGTATACATGAAATGATATGCGTGTTCTGGAACTGTCATTTAGTTTTTAGTGGTGACAATATATATTTTGAAATACAACTCATACATAAAGATACATATTAGTTAAATGGTATTAAGATAGCATAAGTAAAATGAAGTAGACAAAAATAAAAACTTCATCTTTAAACAACACGACCTATGTATTTGATAAAAGTCAAATAACTAAAAGATGAAGTAGAAGACAAAGGCGTTACTGCAAGTGCAATTGCAAAACGAACTACATACTTATTCTTGTTGTTGATTGTTGTCACACAGAAGAATGTTTACGTATAGCGACTACTGTATTATTAAAAATAATGTTATAATTGTCTTTAAGTGATGGAACATTTAACTGTTATAAAAATTGTAATTAGAATATCGATAGGTATCTTAGCGAAATATGTGATTTGTGAACCGGTTTTCTAATTCCTTTATAGTACAATATACATAATGATGTATAATAATCATAAAGATGGTTCAATATGAAATATTCATCTAACCTAATATCGAAATATCGAATAATCAAATGTATTTACTTTTTGTTTATGCGATAAAACATCAAGTATAAATATGAATGGTTGAATTGCTAAGAAAATGATTTTTATTTCAAACGTCAAATTATTATTAATTTTTTTTTTCATTTTCTATTTATTATTCTATTACGCATATTTTTATATGTATTAAGCATAAGCTGGATCTAATACAGGGTGTCCCAGTAAGAATTGTTTGTGGATTGTCCGTATAACACTTGTCTTTCACGACAACCCACAAATAAAAATCCAAATGAGTCAAATCACAGCCTCTTGCCAGCCAATTCACGACTGACAATGCGGCCATCGAATTTTTGGCGCAGTTTCACTATTGGACTTGCTGGACCAAATTGTTGTCTAAACCAATATCTTAAAGATATGGCCACAAATATATGTTAAACATGTGTTAGTTGATTCAATAACGGTCAAGCTGGCCTCATATTCGAAAAAATACGGCCTAATAATGCTGCCATGCCACCAGCCGCACCAAACAGTAACACACAATGAATGCGTTTGTTTCCTCACATATTCTTGTGAATTTTCCGATTACCAAAATGCGACATTTTGTTTGTGTGCGAACACACCGAGATGGAAAAACGAATCATCCGAAAAGAAGATTTATGAAATTCATCCGTATACCCCAAACGGAAAAATGATGAGGTAGTAAACCCAGGAAAGTTAATAAAAATAATATTGCTCAATCATTATGTGTATAAGTAGTGTGATACCAGTATAACAGTATGAGAATGGCTTAACTCTTTTTAAAGAATTGTCATGTGGGTTATCAAATGAACTAGTGGTGAAAGTTATATCATTTGAAGTGGAAAGTTCCGGAAACTAATCCCAAAAAGGATGGAAACCAAAAGAGAATTTTCCTAATGTACTACCGATGAAAGCTGCTTAAAATGTAAAACTACAAGAGTTGTGTCCTGAAAAATTATTAATTATACTTATACTAATACTAAACAAACTACTGATGATACTGGACGATTACAATTACTAGAGAAGATAGGGAGCACAAGTGGGGCGATTAGTAAGCAGGTAAATGGCCAATGATCTTACAATCTTAAACTGGAATGTCAATGGATTCCTGCAACATCAACAAAAATTACAGAAACAATCTTCGCCATTGAAACTGAAGAAATTCCAGCAACAGTTGTCAATGTCAAGATTACGATTATTGCAATAAAATGAAAAAAAGGATTATTTAAAAGCTTGTATTGATATAAAACAATCAGCTTTTGAAACAATTATCCTAAAGAAATTAGAGAAGTCCTGAGATAGAAAGGAAAAGGAAGAAGGAAGAATATGGCAACAAACAAGAGCTCCTTTAGATAAAACTAAACTAAATAAACTCACTAGTTGCTAAAGAAGTAAATTAAAGAATTAAAAGATGAATCAATGGGTGCCTAATTCGTTCGGTAATAAATTGAGCCTTAAAAAATCTCCTCGTTATGATTTTAATTACCACAGAAATCTTAAAAGAGTGGTCAAGGAAGGCGTAAGTAAAACTAACTAATAACCAATGTCATCGGAAATGCACTAGAAGAGGAAAAAATCAAATATTGAATCTGATGTGGACTTGTGGTGTTTAACTTTAGGGTTTTACCAAACAAGACCAACATAAAAAGATATAAAAATAATAAGGTACTTAAAACATCGTTAGTACATTCACCTGTACATTAGGAATGAAGACATAAACAGTGTACTAACTTCAATAAAAACTGTCTGAAAGAATAGACAAAGACTTCGGCAATATTTAAATACTAAGTTATTGACAATGCAGGTATGTATAGTGCGCAGACTTAAAAGAACCAAAATTTTAGGCTTGAATCGTGTAATTGCTATGAACAAACAGCATAACGCTTATCTGAGTTTCACATGATAGAATCGTATAAAAACTTACAAGCTGAATATAGCAATATTTGTGACTATAGCTTGTTCTTATCAATGAGACATGACTATATTGGTGGCATTGAGCACACTACTTTGGAAAAGATGTTCGAAAATTTGATCAATGGATATGCGGTACAGTAATAAAATAAAAATTTACTAAGTTTTATTTTAAAATGATATTCGACTTATCCGATGACCGCACACTAATGTATATAACATAAAACTTATCTCGATTTCATATACGTTTTAACCAGAAACATCGATTCTAAATCGAATAATTTATTTTAATTTTGGGACCAAAAACCGAAAATCTTATACATAGTTAAATAGAAAATATATTTTAATCTAATCAACATTTTTATTTAAATACTTGGTGACATATCACACTGCGTGTGACGTATATGATCGATCAAAAGCCATCAAATTCCCTACGCGATTTTATGATCGTTTCTGATAAATGATAAATTTCTAATAAAATACTCTTGTTGTACAACATAGACATTCCACATAATATATATGTTGTCATAATTAATCGTTCGAATTACATTGTTTCTTTTATGTAAATTTCGATAGCAATAATGTATGTATATGTTTGTACATACATATGTCTGTTTACGGTAAAAAAAAAATATGCAAATCGTAGCAAGTAAAAAATGCAAATTTGATGATCTTAAATCAAAACGACATCATGTGTCGGGTTTTCGTTGTTTTCGTCGTCAAATTAACGACGATATTAATGAGACAATTTATTAAAAAAAATTGATATTTTAATGGGGTTGTTTAACAATTTTAACGAGAGTTCGCAAATTTTAATTTATTACACGGTGAATATTTAAATTTGGAAATTAAAGATAAAAACGAGATATGCATAATCTATAAATCACACGTATCAATAAATCATTCACTCACCATAACGAAGAGATCGACGGTGAGTGATTGAGCTTTATCATTGTTAACTATAGACATTATGTGTTTTTAAGTATATGAATATATGCAATGGAATTGAGGAAGATAATTTACAAAAATGTTACGCTATACAATAATCAAATCGATTATCTAATCGTGAAAATTTGTATTTTGTGTTTGTTTGGTGGCGTTCGAGTAAGCCTCTTGTTTAGACATTTTTATATGTGAAAGTGAAACTTTTTAACAAATACAAAATCTATTCAAAATGTGTCTTATTATTTATAGAAAAACATTAAATATAAACGAATAGTATAATAATCAATTTCCTTAAAAAACATAATATCTCAGATAATGTAAGATGATAAGACAAAGAAAATAGTGTTATTTTCTGGTTGTGTGTATTATTTGCAAATTAAAAACGTCACTTTGTCAATGGATAACGATTAATTTAGAAAATATTTGCAGCTTTTTGTTAAATGGAGAAAATTTATGTTTGCAACGAGTATGTAAATAAATATGACAAATTATACCATATTTTCGATGAGGGTACAATCCGCTTATCATAATATTATTACAATCTAGTTATTAACCATATAAGATTATAATATAGTAAAGAGTAATACAATGTACCTCAATACACCTCTTTGTATCTTTCAAGCTTAGTTTTAAGAATTTTCACCATCGTTTTCATATGGTTTAATCTCTTAAGCTAATCGAATTTTATACGAATTCAAATGCAAAAATTTTGAAAGAGCAATTAATTTGAATTGTCATACCTAAATTTAGTTCAAATATTTTAAGTAAAAAAATGTCCTTGTTAGGTTGGTGGTTGCGAAAAATTACAAACAGTTAACTTTAGACTTGAGAAAAGATAGAATAAAGTTATTGCATTTGTCTATTTATTGTTTGATACAGCATATTTTTTAGTAGTTTTAAATTTGAAAGTTTTAGACACAAATAATAAAAATGTAACTAAATACTCTGTCATTCTTTATTTGTTAATGACGTCGATTTCAATGATGCATGAACAATGTGTCATATTTCTTACAATACATTTAGTTTGAAAAATCTTCTGAGACATCATAATCTTTAAAAAATAACTCTTTATTTCTTCTTATTATTGTACATGCTAATAACACTTTTTTGACTAAATCACTTAACTTAAATTAATTTTCGTCGCCAGATTTTAACTTAAGAACAGAGTCAGAATAAGCAATTTAAATATCATTTAAATTTAAGTGTACTAGGACTATTAATATTTAAATATTAATAGTCCTAGTATACTTCAATATAATATTATCATAGAGAAAAGATGATATTATGCAAGAAATAAATATAATCGACAAAAATACTGCAAAATCGCATTCACTCGGATTGTTGAGAATTTGTGATATCATTTATTATTTATTGCTGACTGAGAAAAAAATTGAGGTTTCATTTTAAAAATTTAGAATCTTTTAAAAAAAATCTTTGATTCAAAGTAGCAGTATTTTATTCTTTATTTAATATTGTGCATACATTTTATTTTTGAAAGGTTCAAATGCTTTATACTAAAAATGAATTTTTTTAACTGAAAAATTTCTACTTTTGATTTAAATTCTATAATTATTAAAATTGAAATAATAACATAAAATATTAAAAAATATTAAAAATTAAAAATTAGGCTTTCAGATTATTTGGTGATTCACCAACTAACGAATTGGCTATTGAAGATTGTATTGATGAAAGTGAAGTTGAATGGCTACTTTAGCAGAACAATTATAACTATCAATTTCTGCAGTTTTGCATGATTCTAACGAATGTGCCAACAATAGCAATTTTGAGACGGCGTTGTAAAATGAGATGAAAATGTATGGTGTTACGAAGGAAAAATAAAGGTCACCCACTTATTCAACCCACTTCAACAGACTGTGAGAGAGTCTTTTCGATCGCAGGTAATTTTTGGACTAGATTGCGTTCATCTATGAAATTTGAACTGTTGAACGCATTAACTTTTTTAAAATATTATTTTATTAAAAAGGAAGGATTATAAAGTTTAGGTTTCTGCTATATTTTTTACAATGAATTCTAACATATTGTTTTTAGGTTTTTTTTTCTGAAATATAATATAGTAATTCTAAACACCAGAGTTTTCTTGTAAATTTTTCTTGACCTAAATTATATTTAAAAGGAAGGTTGAATTGTATATTTAAAGTCGTACTCAAGGTGTTTTTTTAAATAACTTAAAAACCGATAAAACCCCGATTTTTAAAATTATCCGATTTTCTACATGCCCTAGTCAGTAGTTCTCTAAAATTTAAACCCGATTTATGTCATCATATACATATCTTTAAGAATAAATTAAATTATTTGTAATGACTTCAATTTTGAAACTCCTGAATTTTATATATACTTTTCTGACCATCCAGCGTACAAGTCAAATCCATATGAGAAACAAGAATGCTATAAAGCCATCTAAACCATGAATTTCAACAAGAAAATTTTTATTTATTGTAATAAAGTGATTTCATAACCTTTCATATTATTTCAAATCCTTTTGAATAAAAGGCAATGAATTTATATAGGATAAGAAGCCACATAAGAATATGCTATACAATTACAATACTCGTATACCAAAACTAACACCTTAATCAACAACAAAGATTAAAATCTATATTAAAGTAACTATAGATTTTGTAACGGCGTGTTATTGGAAAATTTTACTATTTTGAGTTTTTGCTTGGGATGTTGTAATTCGCTATGCTGGTATCGATCTAATGAAGACGTCATTAAATGACTGTGTGTGTGATCGAAAAGATCAGATCCATCTTATCAGTTATATTTAATATTGATAGAAAAATCACGACAACTTATCTCGAGAAATTTCAATTTTGTTTTTTTTTTATTTGATTGTGACGTGAATAAGATAATTTTTGAGTGTACTTGAAAGATGTTTAATAATATTTTTGAGCTATTTTTTGCTTGGAATGTTGGTAATTCGGCTAGGCCAGTTTCGATCATATGATGAAGACTAAAAGATCAAAATCTATCCTATCAGGAATATGGTATCGGCCTTCATGTAGGTACCTGTCTGATTCGTATAGGTATGTTTGATCGAGTCGCGACAGTGCTAGCGAATTACGATAACTTATTTCGAAATCTGGGTTTTATTAAGTTTTATTTGATTGTGACGCGATTATTGTATTACAGAATTATTTGGTTACTTCTGAACGCCACAATTTAATCGAGGCAATATTTATATATATATATATATATATATATATATATATATATATATATATATATATATATATATATATATATATATATATATATATATATATATATATATATATATATATATATATATATATATATATATATATATATATATATATATATATATAATATATATATATATATATATATATATATATATACTATGTCAAAATGCATGGTCAATTCCTAGTTTAACAAATTCTATTATCATCACTGGACTAGTACATTACATAAATTGCAAAATGACCATAAACGCATGTAAAAATCTAAAAGTTTTGACCTATAAAAACTATAGCTATCCTAACCATATAATGATCGTACTAATTAAAAAATTTTAGTGCATTTAAAATTTTCTTTTCGTTTAACATCAACTATCAAATTCAAAAATAGTGGAGTTCCAATTCAAACAGAATTATTAAGATTATCGGTACTAAGAAGACAAGAGAAAGACTACAATATTTTCTTTAAGATGCTGCATACAGAAAACAACTTCAACAAGAAGAAAATATGCAAATTGGCAATAAAAGTGTAGTATTTTTGTTGCTTTTCCAATATCACATATGTATATGTGTACGTAACTACATATAAATAACAAAATTGACATTTAAAAAGGTAATTCTAATTAATTATATTAGAAATGGTTATTGATAGATAGATACATCTAGAGGAAGAATATATTTTTTCATGTAATATACAAAGATTGGTGACTATAATGAAGTTGTGAAGAAAAAAATATTTAACAGTTATATTTGATATCTTAAGCACGAGGTAATCTATCGAACTGAAACGGGTATAACAAGTCCATTGGTTTTTGATCTTTGGAATTGATTTTTAATAAAGGGTATATATATAGCTGTATACGCAATTATTCCAATAAACTTATGACCTGAGTTCTGAACACGGTATTTTATTTTGATCGATATTATTCACCTCAATAATTCGTTTAAATGAAAGCGAGAATGATCGATTGTTTTTATACATCTGCATTCTGTTTTCATTTCAGTTCTATATTATTTGTTTGATAAATAAAATAAAATTAAAATAATAGCTTTAATAATAAAGTTTTAATTTTAAAACGAAACTTATACGGATATATTTGTAAGTATTTATTAATTTCCTATTATATACATACATACAGCATAATAATAATATTTATAGGATTATAACAATATGTATTACATATATGTATAATCATATTTCTTATTGTTTAATAATAAATGATCATAACAAAATATTTTCTTGACATCACACATACACCAAAAGTATAATTAGTAAAAAATTAAAAATGTGTTATTATGTGTAAGTGTGTTTATGCCGGCGATAGTATCTTATATTGTTGTTATAACATCAACACAGTGGTCATGATCGTAAGTGTGCGCAAATAAGACACATACAAATTGGTAATAGTTTGATGATCTTTAAATGATCTAAGCAAAATAAAATAACAGATTGTAAACGATTAATTTTCGTCTAAATATTATATAAGACGCACGATTAACTGTAAAAGGATCATCAATTTATTTCACTAAGAACACAACGAATATATTAAACATTTATGTAATGTGGCAATATATTACAACATCGCATCGCATCGATCGATCGATATGCTCGAACTCCGTTGCGTTTTTGTGGTTGTGTAGGTTTTTTTTATTAGAGTTGGACACAACAAAAAAACATACTGAAAGTCGTTGAACAAAAATTATTTTTGCATATGCTAATGAACTGAAACGATTTGTTGTTTGTTTTGTTTCTTGCCGGTTAGCGCTCCAGCTATGAGTTTGGTTTAAGAGTACACAAGTTTTAGTTGAGGTGAGGTAATCCAAAATAAAAATATGGTAATTAATTAATGCGATGGTTCGTAAGCAATTTGTTCGCGGTTTGATGTTTCATTTTTTATGTTTCTGTGTGATTAGCGTCATGAACTGGTTTTTGATAATATTGTACAAAAAAATGTTATTTAGGATAGATTTTTTTGTATTTGATCTATCCATCCAACCAGATATCTCAATGACAAATAATATTCTACAACTAATTATAGTTATTAGACTAAAGGGTGTTTTTAGAAGTTCTCAATTTTAAATTAAAATAGAACAAAGAAAAACATTTTGAATATCAGTGAAACTGGTTTTATTGGATAGATATTTTTACGCCATTAATATGGTTTTTGCAATGTGACGCGTAGATGGCGCAATCTGGCTGTCCAATTTTCATACACTTTTCACAGCAATTGCGGCCGTATCTGGCTAACAACTCACCGAATCTTGTGTTATAAGTGTTCAATCGCCTCTGGTTTATCGGCGTAGATAAGTGAATTAACATACCCCAAAAGAAAATCTAATGGAGTTACATCTCACAATCTCGATGGACAGTTGCGAAAAATTAGTATTTCATCAAATGTTTCTTTCAGTAAATTAATTGTATCCCACACTGTGTGGCATGTGGCAGTGTCGTGTTGAAATTACATATCAGCAAGAATTATGCCAATTAATTGCGATACAAAAATGTTAGAAATCATGTCATATACCTCTATACCGTTGACTGTAACATTCCGCCCATCATTATTTTTAAAGACATATGAATCAAAGATTACACCATCAAATAAAGCGCATCAAACTATGATATGTTATGGTGTTGTGGTAAAGGATTTTGGATTATTTACACTCCAAATCCGACAATTCTGTTTATTAACGTATCCATTTAACCAAACAAACATAATCACCACGAGGGAGATTCATCACTGAATAAAATTTTGTTTGGAAAATCAACATCAATTGGCGAAGTGTGCGATGGTCGGATGGGTTTAATCTGCACAAGTTTAATAATCTTCCATCATGTGGTTGAACACGTGTCTAGTTGCTGTAAACGAAGTCGAATTCGTTGATTTTGATTTTCCTCCATGCTACGCTGATTGATTCGTTGATTTTCCTCCATGCTACGCTGTACAGCATCTATCGTTTGTAGGACGACAAAGAGTGTCGGTACTGGATGCGCATTATCATTTATGGAGTATATGTACGTGGTGCTAAAACAATCCAAACGATAAAAAATTCCAACAATTTGTAGGCATTGCTCTATTCATTATGAAATGGCAAATCAAACTAATGATAGTGAAAATATCAACTGTCAAATCGGTTATCAACCAAAACAACTGTTGCTAACTTAAACATAAAAATGTGAGAGTATATTTATTGCATATATGGTTTAAGTGAAAAATATTACATCAAGATAGTGTAACTAGTCATTAGATAGTGTGCAGTTTGTACTAACAGTCGCAATTTATTTTTAACCGGTAAAACCATAATACATAATTGATGATGTTGGAGCTTCGAATAAACAACGAGGTTACCTTAACACTAATAGCTTACGACATAATTCGAAAATAACGTAACTCAAAATTCTCTGTTTAATTTACACTCAAGTTAATCTTAAGTGCTCACAACAAAAATATTTTAAATAATGACTATTTTATTAAAACTTGGAGAAATAACGTTAAGTTAATACGTTTTTGTAATATAATTAATTGAAATATGTAGATTAAAATTAAAATTATTATATTTGATTGATTGATTTGAAATCTATGACATAGTCTGCCGGATGACGTCCTTACTATGTAAAACAAAATCAACAAAGAATAGAAGAAGAAAGTTTACTCTGACAGATTTGATACGGTTCCAGAGACCTACCAATGTAGTCAATAGTTAGTATTTTTCAATACTAACATACAATACATACTAATATTCAATAATAAGGAAGGATGGAAAAGGCTAGTTAATTAGATGATAAAGTGTTCCAGTTCCAAATAGCAATTTGATCAACTGTCAGTATTTTACAAGACAAGACATTTAAGAGCAACAGCATACAACGTCACATACAACAAAATACAATTATTAAATTTTTCTATTCGATGTTAAAAAATTATTTGATATGATATGATAATTAATTAAGACTAACAGGCATACATTTCGGAAATCCATAGGTGTGGATACCACATCTCCGGAATATGTGCAACAAATTATCAATTGATGGAGCTTAACATGCTCCAAAAATATGCGGGTTTATAAGGAATAAGGATGTTAGTCACTTAAATAAAAAACCGCGTGGCCGCTTGAAAGTCATTATCTTACTACTTAGTTTTATAAATAATATTAGTAAGGGATTCATTCATCTTATACAATTAAGTTTGTAAATTATTAGTATAGATGTTAGTTGTGATTAGGTCTGACTCAACAGCTATAAACTGGAGTACTTTATTTATAGTATAGTTGAATTATTAGTGACGTTCATAATGCCAATAAGAAACAAAATCCACACTCGTTTTATAATAAACATCTCGTTCAGAGAAATAAGATTGTAGATCAACTTGACTTAAAATAGGCTTTTAAAAAACGAGTGATTTAATCAAATGAGTAGTAAACTTTATAGTAACATTTAAAGCTTAGGTGCTACACACTAGAACAATACATAGAAAAGATCAAAATATTTTCTATTTGAAACATAATTACATAAGATTTATATGGTAAACAATTTTCTAATAGTTTATAATCTTTTGTAGTAAGCTCTAAGCCAATCAAAATTGTTTAACGTTTGATACATATTTTTCGTTTTTATATACAAAATTAAAAACACTAAATCAATCATACATCTGTCGTTAGCTATATAGCATATGTAACAGACATTGAACAAACTAATAAGATTGGAACGAAATATACATCAAGTATCAAGGCCATATTGAAACATAAACAAATTCACCATTTATTTTCATATACATATACAAACTCTTTAACCAATATCGCGTATTTGAGAGACAAAAACTAAAAAAAATAAAAATAAAATCATCCAATTTCCGGTTTAAATTCTTGAAACTGTATACAGCAAAAAATGTATTCTAAATAATTTCTTCATCAAATTTCTTAGTATTTCAATTCGTAAAATCGCTTGGTTTTGGTTAACATTAGATTCACCATTTATACTTAAAGAAAGATATATTAAAAACTGTCCACTATATCGATTAAATAAAAATGTTTAAAACTCAGTAATTACTAAGGTATGCTCTGCATATCATTGGTGTAAGACAAATGGTTTACATTATTTTTTTTTTGATACAATTTTAATAAAATTAAATATTAAAATAATGTCACTTAACATAAGAGATCATTTCAAAATTTATAGGTAAAAATACATAATATTATAGGTATAAAATCCTAATACATCAAATAAATAACAAATTCATATAGTGTTAGCATTTAAAAAACACGTTTTCACGTTAAACTAGATTTATGGCGCTTCCTCCACGCAACATCTGTATATATGTAAAACTTAAAATAGGCTGTTGTTATTGTCACCAATAACAACAATATGAGTAAAAGCGTACTTCCCACAAAACTAGGTTTGTCGAAACACTCACTTGCACCATTCAAAACTACAGATGCACTTCATTAATTTTTAAATATTTAGTTCCGATGTAGTAATGTTACATATGGGAATGGTAAATCAACAAGCCCTCCTATATAGGGAAAACTGTGCTAAATTAAAAGAATGAATTTTAAATATCCTATGGCTAGTTCGTTGTTCGAAGATTAAGAAACACTGATTTACACAGTTTTTTTTTGTTTAAAAAACAAACACGCGATCCAATTATTATGTTTTTGGGCTATTGTATGTGTTTTGAACCATAGAAAATAACTCAATGTTCTCTTTAACTAAATAGGAAAACGGTTAAGATATTTATTTTTATGTACTCGATCAAAATGCTGATGATGATGTGGATGACCTACAGAAATCTAAATTTAATTTAATTTTATTACAATTTTTGTGTATATTATTATTATTACGCTATTACTAACAAAACGATATAATACGCGATTTAATTTAAAAATATTGGCTATTTTATTACAAACAGCTATATAGCAACAACACAAAACTCGATTTAATTTATGTTTAATTTTAGGCATCTTACGTTCTTCAATATATATTTATTTTGAGTAATCATTCATCGCTGGCATATATGAGTTAATAGTTTACTACTTCTTCTTCGCTGTGAATTGAGTTAATATATATAAACCATTTCGTTGGTACGATAATAAAAGTTCGAATATACGATTATACGATCTTGTCAAGGATTGTGTTTTATTCTGTATATTATGTACACGAATAAACTAAACTTTTACTTTTCTAGTAAATCTTATAAGCACATATGCTCGTACATATATGAATAATGTATCTTATAGTCAAAGATTCATTATATTAGCGTTAGAATACCAAAAAACACTTTAAATACTCTTTCACATTAAATGAATATATACTCGATGTACATGATTATGTAGTATAGATATAATTGTAAGTTAAACCAATTTTTTTGTTTATATGAATAACCTATTTTTGGAAATAGTTGCACAGTAGCACTTTAATACGATAATCAGATTTCTATACATATACATTTGACCCCGTCTCTAGACGCCACGAATATGAATAATAAAGGCTTAGCTATATGTCTTGAGCATACATATGGGCGAAATTAGAATAATATAAATTATATTGTGGTGGGTTCGGTATTTAAATTATTGGTTCGTTGTGTTTCTTGTTTTATCTCGTTACCGAAACAACATACCTTTTGTTATATGTAAAACGTATACTACAGAATAACAACAAAAAATGTGCGTTACACGCCAATCTTTAGTTCAATAATAAAATTCTTATCTTTTATGCAATTTTAATTTACACTTATTTATAGTTGGTGTTATATTAAATACAATATACATATATATATATATATATATATATATATATATATATATATATATATATATATATATATATATATATATATATATATATATATATATATATATATATTAATTGAAGGTTTGGTTGTCGCATAAAATATATTACGTAGCATAAAACAATAAAAAAATATTATTTTAATAACTAATAATTCGTTTATTTGTTTTTAAAATGTAAGGAATTTGTTGCATGTCAACTCCACATCTCGCTCGGTAGAGGCATATGATTATTTTATATTATCAAAATGCATCAAATATCTTTGAACACCAGATGGTCTCTACAATTTTATACTTATTTTAGATAAAGAAAAGTGAATCATAATCTAATAGCATCGAAATCATGATCGAATCGCAACTGAGGAGATATTCTAATTTATAATCAAAATAAATCGAAAACATTATATTAACAAAACATTTGTGTTGCTTAAACGGGCCTACCATCGATTTCAATGCAATATTGAATTTATGTAAACTAATATACTTCTTGAACTAAACGTTTCTAGAACAAGCTTTTATAACCAGGATTGTAAATGTATTAATGTAAACAAAATATTGGTCAAATGAATATTAGTTTTTTTTTCTTAACAATTTTCTAATAGGAATTTTAATCTTATTTAAGCATCCATACTAATACTAAACTATAATCATATTGTTAGTGACTTATGACCCATTTGTTCACAAGCATATGTTTGAAGTGTATGTATCATAATTTTAGTTAGTGATTTTTGCATTATAAACCATTATCATTATCAACATAAAACGAATTTCATCAGTAGCTGTATTGTTTTAATTTTTTATTGATCTTAAGAGATATTCCGTTTGCAATTATAGATATTTACTTTAACTTGAAAATTTCGAAAATCTCGAGATTTTAAAAATATTGTACTATTTTAAAAATGATAGGTATAACAATTTTTCATCCTACGAGTATATACAAGTTCTTTAAAAATTATCCGAAATACCTTAAAAAGTTAACAATTGCAGTTTTAAATAAAAAAATGTTTCACCTAGAATAGTAACAAAACTAAACATTTTCAAACCTGTAATTCTAATACGAATGATAATACGACATTCCACGTAAAACAGCGTTTGTTTGGTTGGCCCCCTATATGTTGTTCGAAAGCTTTGGATAAAGATAAAGTTTAATTCGTTAAAGGCTCTTAGTCGTAGAATTCAGTTTTCAATTATATATCGTAGTTATTTTTCAACAGATTAAATTTTAAAGTATAATTCTGAATATTTATATATATATATATATATATTTATATATATATATATATATATATATATATATATATATATATATATATATATATATATATATATATATATATATATAAATGTATATATATATATATATATATATATATATATATATATATATATATATATATATATATATATATATATATAACTCTTTGTGTTAGAAGGTAATGGATTGGACGATAGGGATACAATTTAAAATACAGCAGCATAAAAGATGACGCATAAAGTACTCTCACTTTATTTGCTGTTAAGAAATATTTATATGATAAAGAATACCATTACTATGACTATTCCTTACCAACATATGGTAAACGAAAATAACAAACTTAAATCTACGTAGATATATAGTATACATATATATGTATAGTATAAATATATTGTTTTGAGTAATCAATCTATTTTATCTAAGTAAGTAGTTAGATAATGACTCAGGCGGTAACTAGGGTTAGACATTTTTATGATCAATTTCTTAGAGTACTATATATAAACCTATTTAGTAAAGGAGCAGGTAGGGTTTGATCCCGCTAATTTTGTAATGATGAGCCATCAGATATCTATTTGATACTCTGTTGACCATATTTCAGAATTATGGTAGGTTAGGTTGTTGTGTCTGCTATCGCACACTTAGACCGGCGATCGGTCCGTTGTCAAACCACTCTATGTGGTTTGACAACGGACCGATTTCGAACGGACTCTATTTAGTAGTACCATCTGCGCATTGCATAGCTCCATGTATAGTATGGACATGGAAGATGGGTCGGCCCATCTAAACACGACAGGGGATCCATTTATCACACCGATCGCACCGCCCAAACGATCGAAGATGAAAAACCCATTTGAATCTTGCCCCGAATCGGGATTCGAACCCGGTACCTCCCGTTTAACCACTGCGCCACCTGGGCGGTTCTATAGAATTATGTTAACATGACTATAATCCTCATTAGTAAACCTACATGATATGATATAATTTATCGTTTTCCAAATTGAAAATAACGTGTTGGTGTCTAAGTAACATTTTAAGTGTATACTGTTTTACTGTTTGAATAACGCATGATTTTTAAGAAATTTAACAGAGTGTTAAATATTGATATAATTTCATTTCATATATAGGGGCTCGATATTTTGAAAATAATACTCAAGTCTCGTATTAGCCTCCATTACTTTGTCATAGCACGATTAGCTTAAAACTAATTGCCTACTCTACAAAATTACACATATAAATCAGATTGATTTGGTTTATACAATATATCTTTGTTTCATGTTGAAAATTTGCTAGATAATGTGTCAGTAATTTAAAATAGAAGCAAGTAAGAAGTTTTCAATATTATCAACTGCAGTTTAACAAAAACAGAATGTATTTGAACTTTAATTGTTTTGCGAAATTTAAACTCACCCTCAATGAAAAATAATCAACTTTTAACGCCTACTTGGCCACTCGCAGTGTTATAACTCAAGCGACATAAAATATAAGCGCAATGGAAAAAATGAAAGTTAAAAATCTTATAGTCGCATATATATGCAATAAGATATTTTTAATTAACAACAATAGTAATAGTGTATAATTTATAATATACGTGTATACATTGTATAGGAATAGTAATGTAAGCACACAAACAGCAAAATGGCGAGATATTAAAATGTCACAATACATAAGCGCGCGAGATTGTATATGTATAATAAAAGAATAATATAGCTTTACATTATACTATACAGTTATATACATTACAATTTAACATTACCATACCACAAACATACAACACGACAACAGTTAATTAACATATGTGGGTGGGGTGAAAATACATTACAGAGACGAAATATTCATATGGTAAGTTGAAATTATATATTAAAAGACGCGCGCCATATTTCTGTCATTGGAAGAAACGTTAATTTTGTTTCAACACGAACTGCATCCAGCGGCGCCACAACTATTAATAAAACAGCAACAATTTCCCAACTTTTGTTGTTAAGTAATTATTTGTTTTTTTTTATTAAAACAATCGTTTTGATTAGTTTTCAATCAGTTAGATGATTCAAAAATCTCTATATAGATCCTTTAAATGAAAAGTTCTAGTAATAAAGTTGTACAAAACCAATACATTAATTTGCAATTTAATTGTATATTGTTGTTGAGATACCCGATTAAATTATAAAAAACAGATAACACGACTAAATAAAATGATTCAAACGTACAATGGTTATTGTTTTACAATCCAAAACTCCGATTAATCAATACTGGTTTATCTACATACATAAGATATAATAAGATAAAACTTTATAACCATATTAGACAATATTGTAAGTCACATTTCACATTAGTAAGGACCTTAGCAACTTCATTTAGTCATTTATCTAATCATGAGTAGAGTTTCCAATATCGAGTATCGAGTACCCAGGTACTCGGGTATTTTTGACCAATTTTCAATAATCGACTACTCGAGTTTGGTCGAGTACTCGAAAATAAGAAATTTAGTTTAACCGTTGATGAATGGACTAATGTTTTGAAACCGTTGATGAATGAACTGATGGTTCATTCTACCGCTGAATCGTTCGTCTTAGGGCTTGTGGACATAACGGACAGCTGTACTTCAGAAAAAACTGTGGAACTGGTTAGACAACGTTTAGTTGAATATGGTCTTAATCTAGACAATGATATCGTGGCATCTACTCATGATGGTGCTAGTGTGATTGTAAAATATGGCAGACTAATAAATACTGAAAGTCAATTGTATTACAACCACGCAATTCATTTAGCTGTTCTAAAGGTTATGTATAAAAAACTTAACGCCACCACCATCAATACGCAAGAAGAAGAATATGAAGATGAGGACGCAGATGAGGGATAACTTCAGTGACTCCAGCATTTATAATGAGTCTGGCGATGACGACAATTTAACTATAGATGATACACTTTAAACAACTACAATCGAACGACAAAACATAAAAAAACTTTGGATGAAATTCGTGTAATAAAGGTAATATTGAAAAGGAGTTCAAATTTATAGAGGAGAATGGAAAACGAGAAAATGGCAATTGCGGCACGCTTGCATAAAGCTTTAGTTACAATACGTCCAACATTACAGCATGCGAGCGTGTATTTTCAGTACGAGGCAACATAATGACGAAATTTCGAAGTCACTTTAACACTAGCATTTTTAATGCTCTGGTATTTGTAAAAATATTATTTTGCAAACAATACTAAATGATAAGTGATAACTGAACCCATAAATGATTTTTTTTCGTTTCGTTATCGTATAACGTATTGTTTACGTTATACTATAACGATTGATACTATAATGAATTTTTATTATTTTTATCCAGTTTTAATATCGTCGGAAGGTTATTTTTTGTCGAGTATTTCCAAGTTCGCGGGTATCAATGAAATCAGTACTCGATTAATACGGTACTTGTTCAGTCGAGTATTTTGAAAACTCTAATCATGAGTGATCTGCTCTAATCATGAGTGACCTGTAATTAAATCTAAAATTCCATTTCAAATATTTTATGATTATGATCTTTTGATACACTAATCAATACGATCAATGGAGGTAAAACTCTATTAAAAATCAAATAATAATCAAAAATAATAATTTGAAACTTCTTCCTCATACACATATACATTTATGATCAAATTCGATCGTGAGATGTCATTAAATATACATTTTCGAAACTAATTTTGATCCTCAACAGGTATCATTCTATTATTTAGGATTTTATTGCAAAAAGATAGTAATATCTTGAAACATATAAAATGACACGATGACTGAATGAACCAGCTGTATATCTATGTTTAGTTATAATGATGTCCGCATTTTATCTTTTGTTACTCGTATAATAATGTTTACTTTTGAAACATTTGTTAGCAAATTAATATTTTCCTTAATGGGTGTTGTTATTGTTAAGCAAACCAATTAGAATACAAATACAGATTATTCAAATGTGATATTGTAGGTCATATACATAGTTGAATAAAAAAATAGTCCAATATCTGTCGGTGGTCAGTTTCATAATAACAAATTTAATAAAATTTTAGATAGTATTCATATTTTATTTTATTTTAATGTAATAAGTCATTTAAGGTAACAACTAAGCAAATCAAACAAAAACAAAATTCGATCCGAAAATGGTTTCAAAGCTCATCAAGGAAACTTATAATAGTAGTTCAATTTATATTAGTAATTTGAATCAATTTCAATATTGAAATTTGAATTGGTTTTCGATAAATTGCAGATTTAGAACTGCGGAGCACAATAATTTTCATCAACTGTGCGCATCTACAGTTTTCATATGACTTCTATCTTACCGTAAAGTATAATTCAGTCATTTACTAAATATGTACCACAAATGCTTTTTTTAAATATATATATAATTTGTGATAACAATAAAAAAAATAACTTTTAACTATTAAGTGGCATAAAAATGAAAGACAAACCTAAGAAATAATTGAGAAAAAAACAATTTTTCGAGATTTCTTAAATTTGATAACAGCTGAACAAGTAACGTTATATACCTGAAGTACAACAAGTAGAACGGTTTGTATAACAGGTTACCTAACTTTCAATTAGGTATATCGAATGAAAAAAAATCGATATAAATCTCTCGAACGACACACACAGCCTGTGTACATGGAGTATTGAATGACTCATTGTTTTGACATAAATTAAATTGCGGCATGCGGCAATTGATTTTTGTTCGATTTAACTTGACATACTTTTACGAACTCGTTCGCGTAAATTGATCGGGTGAAGGGACATTTTATTTAAACATTTAGCATGAATAAAAATATTCTGTTGACATTCCCTTTCACTGGATATTTGACGTTAAATATTTAATATTATCGTCATACACGATATCTGATGACGATTTGATTAAATAATCTATTATATGATAAATTTTCACTATGGATAGGGTATGTACTTTAAACAGGGTAAGGTCAATAATATGATAATAATAAATGCGTTTAAATACGTGTTACTGTGTACGAGTATGCTCCTATATTGAGACTAGAAAGTTAAATAATTGTAAACAAGGCCCTATATAATTTGACAAAAACATCAACGACATTATCTTATGAAAACAATAGACGGAAGTACATTTTTTTAATACTCGTAGAACCCCTACGCGGAATGAAAATAAATGGTTTTGGTTTATCAATAAGCAGACACAACAGTAAAAGCATGCTACCGAACAGGGTTAACATTGTCTATTTTACGTTATATGTGACTGTTTAAGATAAAACAATAAACTCTCATGAGTTTTGATAGTTTTGACCCATTTCATTCAAGCCGGTAAATAAGATTAATTATTGCGGAGTACAAAATTTCACTATGAACACAGACAGAAAGATACCATAACCAAAACAAAGTAATTTGATTGATTGCTGGAAGTCTTAAACATATTTACTTTATAGTTTTAGATAACATACGTCCACAGATATATATATATATATATATATATATATATATATATATATATATATATATATATATATATATATATATATATTATATAGAAGTTATTAAAAATGTAAACAATAACAAAAATAACTCGGATACTGTCAATCTAACGCAGAATTATTGCAAAAATATCCGGAGAATAAGAATCGACACACGGAACGTGCAAAATACTAACAAAACTTTTCGCGTTAAATAAGCCCATTTAACATGTAAGAAAGTGTCCACTGCAGAGTAGCATTAGTGTTATCTTATTGGATCAAACTGTTGCTACTCGCCAGTAAACTTGAATATTGGAGAACATGTGTTGCAAGACTATAAAAACCTGTATTTTATTACCTAGCAATTGATAGTAAAATATGTAAATTTAACTGCCTAATGCGATAAGTCAATCTATCAATTATATATGTAAACGCACTCACTGATGTTAGCCAATCCCAATGTTAACAAAATCCGATGTCAGATTGATGACTCTAATGATGTAGCTGTCAGGTATGTAATAATTTTCATAACGAAAACGCAAAAATTTAGAAAAAATATGTATTTTATTTTAAAGTAGTAAAGACATTCCATCCGCTCAAGAACACCCACTTGAAAATATGGATATAACCAGTAGAATGCCTAGTATATAGATAAACTAGGCAACTGCCAATAGCGAAAACCATTTACGGTGCTGTTAGTATACTCGAAAAATATGAATTAAAACCAAACTAAATAAAATACAATAATAATTAATTAAATAAGTTTAATAATTAATAATAAATTTAATTCACTTAACGAAAAAATGGCAATTTTGATTTCATTTTTATTTTATGATAGCATGTTTTATATTCTATAACGTTTTTGATATGTGTGTAGGTTTGGCAGTAAATTAAAATTTTCAGCAACAACCCCATGAATATCCATTTCACGAAAATTAATTTAAATTTTTGGTATCATAACCTGCCAATCCGAAAGTTTGAGATGTTTGTTACCAGACAATTAGCAAGACAACAAAATTTGCTTAGGGAAATTATAATTTATCTTAAATATTCACAATTTTTCTATCAAAGCAGTACATTAAATTTCATAATTAATCAGATGCCAAAATTTATTTTATTTATTGGAAATTTAATGTTTTTTAGTTTTCAAAAAATTTGTTAAAAAGATGTTCCTTTTCATTTTCCTTTTTTTGGTGTAATTTTTCAAATGAGAAATATGAAAATTATCAAATAAAAAATTAAATGGATACTGTTTAAAACAATGAGAAACAATAGAAGTTTGAACTATGTTGGAAAGAGAAAAATTGATGGCTACTACTCTCAAAGATATAGTCGAAAAACTTGCGCAAAGTCTTACAAAATTTAGGATTTCTTGTGTGACTGCTATAAAAATTAAGATAAATGTAGAATAATTTGAAACTAACTTCAATTCGAAGAAAAGAGATGTAAATATCTGTGTACAAATCGTTCGTGGCGCCATACAGAAAGCAATTAAAATTAAGAAAATGCCAATCGGAAAAACTTTAAATCGGAAAAACAATCGGATTAAATCGGCAATATTTGCAGATGAAAAAGCACTTTCTATTTATATTCGTTCGATCATTTTTATAACTGGTAACGTCGTTTTGACGATTGACATATTTTCCTGATATTATTTATAACGTTTTAGGATGACTTTCTTCCAAGGTATTTTAAGGTGGGCAGTATTATGAAAATGCGTGGCTTATGAATTAAGCTATTAATGAAAAAACTTTTTACAGACTTTCCTGAATACAATAACCGTTACATCATACAATTGCTATACTCCATTTACATCAATAATACATTCCTACACAGTTATATATATTTTTTAAAATATAACTATCAATTATATTTGATAGTATATGGATAACATTGCACTTTAAGTTATTGTTATCTTATAAAAGTTAAGATGTAAAATATATATTATCTTCTTTATTAACTTATACAAATTTGAAATTAATTAAACTGAAATAAATATAATTAGTATTAATAAGTTTTCCGATTTAGGTAGTTGTTAGCAAAATTTCAGTTAAAATTTACCTCTTAGTGGTTATTAATATGTTGTTATATAATATGAAACATTAGTAAAACTTTTCGAAATATCTTGAGAAAAATTAAGAGATTTTTTGTTACACAAAGTTGTTATTACACTTTTTAATTGTTCTCCGAATAGAATCGGCACTAAACTTTGAATGAGCCAGTAACAAATAAACAACTTTTAAAAGTTTTTGAATTATTTTTTAAAGTGCTTTACGTCAAGTCTTTAACAATTAAAAATAAAACTTCAACGAAACATATAATTGACAGTAAAAAGGTGCTTATTTTAACATATAGAAGAAGGTAAAACTTAACTATTTGCTAGTAGTTAATCACTAACCCCGAATGTTCACGGACTCTATTAAACTCCTATTTGGTGTTAGAATGTTTCTAATAAGGATGATAGAAAATAGTGATTTTATTATGTTTTCTAATTCATATTTTACTTTTTATGAAATGTGATCCATCCGAAAACTGACATAGATTCGGTTCAATTTATTTCTCAGTTCCGTGCACAACCGGATATGATATATGTCATGTTAATGATAACCTCAAACAACATACCTGAAACAAAGAAGAAAAATGATTATAGCTTTATTATATTTTCCATATTAGTTAATGTCAATTATTTTAAGACTTGGAAGTCGAGTTCATACAGGCAACGAACACATTTACATCTGAAATATTGCAATTTGTATCAATCCAAATTAATAATTTCAATTTTGCCTAGCAATATATTAGCAAGTATCAGTGTGAATCTTATAATACTATTATATCATATGACATCATATTTATCCAATTTCCATAACTCACCTACTTATGAATTAATATCTCTGTATTCTATAATATGAGTAGAGATGTAATTTCTCATTTTTGTAATACACTTGGTGTATCATTGTAATGGCTTCAGAAACATATTATGTAGTTTGCATTTTAAAGAAAATGCATAAAATTTTGAGAGTCGTATTTAAAAAAAACAACATTTAATGAATCATCTCTAATGCTTTCGTATAACAAACGTAACATATTTTTATCTAGTTTAATAATATAGGTGCGACCCGCATCGCTTACTATTTTATGACCTTTTTATTTTATGCCAGTCAAAACAATACATTTATTGGTAAGCGTATTTGTGCGCGCACATTGGTTAATTAATTTGATTTCTTAATTATATATAATTATACATTATTTTCAATTATTTCAAATCACTTTCAAATTGCATTTCGTAACCAACCAATATATGAGATGGCATTGGGGTTGATTGGATGGTGTTAAACCGTGTGTTTGAAAAATCAATTGATTTTTTATGTATAAACATTTATTTATATAGAAACTTCAACATGTTTCATTTCAGCCACTACGACAGCCGATTGTACATACTAATTCTATTTTATGTTGTACAGTGTTAAAAAATATAGTCAATATATATATATATATATATATATATATATATATATATATATATATATATATATATATATATATATATATATATATATATCACTATTGATTTCATTGTACGCTTTGAGAGTTACATAAATATATTAACTACATATAATTGTTGTGTAAAAACTGTTACTAATTTACTACATAAAAATCAAATGAAACGCAATCCATTTTCCAACAGAGTTTGTGGGGTCAAATTTATAGACTGAATTGAGTTGTTGTTGGGTTTTATATGCTGTATGTCAATCGATCTAACCGATTATTTTTTTAAGTAATAGTGTTTAAAAAACATATTTGCAATAATTCTAATTATGTATAAAAGAATGAGTATCGAAATACTATAAATAAATTTTTTACTTCTACTTCAAACTTGGAAAAGTTTGAAATAGAAATAACTGTATAGAAAAATTGGAAAACGGGTTGACATGAATAGTTGTAGTTAGTTCGTCGTTACAAAGTTTTCTTTGTGTGGCAAGTGAATTTATTTATGATATTAGTAGATTATTTGTGTATAAAAAGTTAATGGATTATCCGAAAAGATGGGTACCACAGAGCACATAAGTTTTGTACTTTAAGTTGCATGCCAAACTAAACGTAATTGACATTTACTTTTATTTTCATTTATAGTTAGTTAAAGTACTGTGCATTCCAATATATCTCGATATCAGCCACCAGTAACTATTAGACCATCGCCTTGAACATCCTTAAAGAAATCCGGTACAATAAGATTTCGCCGGAACTAATGGCGCACTATGAAAATTTTCGAAATATTAATAACAGTGAATGAAAGTCAATTCAGTGAATGCTACTCACATGATTAACACCAAAAAACTTCCGCAATTTTCCCTTTTTATTCATAATTGAACAATTATTTAAATAAAATATTTTAATAATCTCAACATTTTGCGGTGTAAGATTTTCTATAATAAATTGCAACCGACCAGTCTGTCAAATGGAAATTAAATTGACACAGGATTTCAAAGGAAACATTACAAGGTGAACAGAATATATTACGAAAATAATAATACTGTGTTGAAGTAATCCGCCAACAATTTTATACATACATGCATTTACAGTTCCAAGTAAGTACTTACAGTTAAACTATTTACACAAAATCATTCTCAGAAACAATACATATAGAAAAAAAATATAAGAAAATAAGTTCCAGAAAAATTAATCTTTCCTTTAAAGAATTATTTAGGATTTGATGATGATGACCATTAACAAAGCTTCAAATTTTATAAATATTTTGGATGTTAAGATGATCACGTAGTCACTGAAAAAGTTGATGAAATTTTGCAATTGGTGGAACAAGACCGGAAAGCAATAGAGGAAGCGTTGAACATCAACCACATGACAGTTTGAAATCATTTGAAAAGAGCAGGCTACAAAAAGAAACTCGATGTTTGGGTGCCAAATGAAAAACTTATTAAAGTTTCTTTCTCTCTCTCTCTCTCTCTCTCTATCATAATGTATCACTGTTGCTTAGTATTAACACCATTTAAATGATTTTGTATTTCAGTGCAGTAACCATCTACGAGCACATATCACTGAGAACAACAAGAAGATGCTATTAGATCGAAATTTTGAAATGACAGAAAAGAAATTGTATGGCACTTTGTATTTGGTACTTCATGCAGAATTCATTGGCTAACCTATTTTTCAGCCGTTCGTCCTCGATTTAATTATGTAATACCGTAAAGTGGACGAAAATAAGCGAATAGTGAAAGAGTTGGAAGAGCCATGAATTCCAAAACAGATTGCAAAAATAGAAACAGACGATTGTAAAATAATATCTGTATAGTTTTAGAAAGAACAAACTAATTTCTAGTATTTTTTCGAAATATTTACTATCGGACATCATATGTTGCAACAAAGACTAAATAGCGCCTGACAACATTTCTTAACTCTAGGAAACTTCATAACTCCATTTAAATACCACTGACTATCAATAATAATACAAAAGTTCTGAGAGTATTTTTTGAATATTTCTTCCTTAATAATATAACAAGGAATTGATATAGAAAAATTAATTGACTGCATTTCAAAATGCAGTCAATTAATTTGTCTATATATTCTGTACCGTTGATTTGAAATACGTTTACTGAATAAGTCGATATCTTTCTCTATAATAAATCACATGACACTATTCTGAATTTCATAATATACCTAGATAAACGAACATATTATGATATACATTTTTTAATTTTTCAAAACAAAAACGCTTGATTTCCAATTTGTACCTATGATCCCAAGAATTTTCAATTTTTTTTACGTTATGTTTTATTTGGGTGCAGGGCGGACTTTTAGACTGTCCTAGCTCCTTGTAACTGTCAGGGATGCTGCACCCAGCGCGCGATCCTTCAAATAAAGGTTGATAGCTGCCTTAACCAACGAATTCCACTTCTTAGATGTTCAATGAATAAATTCGCGCTTTGCATCTTCAGTTCGAGGTTTCGGCAGCTTCACCGTAAACCTATGCGCATTAACCGTTCCTCGTGTTACCCGTCCTGGCATAACAAATGGTGATATTTTCTCATTTAATCTATAGAACACGCAGAGTTCTGCAAAATCTCTGTGGTGTTGTAGGCTGTCTAGATCTTTCGTAAGTCTGGAGTTTCGCATCTAAAATCCGTCTGCATCTATTGAGGAATCCGAGTTTACGTGAAGCTGATTTGGCCAATGCGATAATGTGTTCATTCCATTTTAAATTGTTGCTAATTTTAACACCAAGAAGACGAATTGAGTCACAACCCACGAGAACGTGGCCTTTATCACAAAAAGGTATTCGTTGTGACTTCTTTGACGCGAGAATGTGCATATTTGTGTTTTTTCTCGTTAAATTTGACCTGATTTTTAACTTCCCACTCAAATATTGTACTCAAATCGGAATTAAACGAAGTGACAACTTCCAGCCGTTTATCGTTTAACTGTGAAAAAGTGGCTCGACCTCGAATGAAATAGAAGAGTGCGCAATGTTGCATCATCGGCAAAACTGTGGATAGGGTTTACAGTGCTATCCAACAAGTCATTGATGAATAACAAAATCAAAGTTGGAGACAAAACTGATCCTTGAGGGACTCCGGCATTTGGGGAGTGTGTCGTTGATGATATTCCTTTAGCACAACGTTGATCTTTTTGTCTTTGAGAAAAATTGGACTGAATATTCAATCATTCTCAGAACTAAAAATAAAATGATTCGGTCGAAATTTGTTTTGATATTACGAAGACTTGGAACGTATATATTAATTATTTACATTTTTCAACCAATTACAAAATTTCAATATAGATTAACCAAAGTCAATATTGCAATACTGTCCTTCAAAATATGCCATGATATTTCAAATTAAATTTAACATCACACAGGAATTCACTAAGTTCAGCATTACGTTAGTTTATTTTGTTTATTTATTATTATGAATGAAAAATATCTGAAATACGAGAAAAATTTTAAAAACTACAAAACAAACCATTCAGCACTATCAGCCCTAAGAGAGTTTTAAATTACAAATTTGAAATAAATAACAACAAAAACCACTGATTTTGAACATGTTAATATTAAATTGAATTTCAGCAATTATTTTTTTTAATTTTATTGAATTTTATAATAATAAATTCTAAGTCTGCGAAAATAAGTATTTATTGTACATAATTTTGAAACTCTCTATCAAATCAAATTTATGCTTAATACATATTAAACTACTCCTGATACAACTTAGAAATAGAAAACAAACAAATATAAAACAATTCAATTTTTTTTGTTAAAATATTTTATTATAGCTGCTGACCACACGCAGCCTAAATATTAGTTTGAACTTTATATGACCTTTTTGGTTCTTATGTTAGATATGGAACTTTACTTAAGGTAAAAAGAAAATAAAAAATTTTTTAAAATTGATTTTCTAGTTTTGATAAAACCCAGAACCAAAGAAGTGGTAATAAAATACGTAATATTCAAGTATCTATAGATCTATAGATAATATAAAAGGACTGAGATTTTATAGACTTTATATGCGATAAAACCAACAAAAAAAACTTAATATTTTACACTTTTATGTCTATATGGACCTCGAATATTTTATGCGTATTTGGTTTAGTTACCTGTGGTGTGTTCCGATATAAGATTATAAGTGTTTTATTATATGTTACATATTTGTAAGTGTATTTGAGACAATAAATAATGATAAAATATTGCAAAGTTCTTCTTACAATATTATGGCAGCTAACTACATCGTACGGATTGATTTTTATCATTTATTCGTATATTTTTTGACACCAAGAAAGAAGTACATTACTACCGCGATAAAAAATATAGTTTTGTGCCAAAATATTTTTAATCTCGTTTCACTAATGACACAATCAAATTAAGTATACGAAAGTAACATTAAAAATACTGCAAATGTGCAGAAAAGATAAACCAGTCAAAAGATTAATTAAATTTTTCTAAAATGTTTTAAAATTCAAATTTTTCTATTAACCAAAGTAAAAATTTTTGGGTAGAATACTAATATTTACTCATCGAGATTTAAAAAGCCTGAAATTTATAATATCTGAGATTTTAAACTAATAATATTTGTCTTTGAGCAAAACATATGACTTAGAATAACTAAACGGTATTTTGTTCATTCACTGTCGAAACATTCCAATGGTGAATATAAAAAACATACCACTGAAAAGAAAAACAGATTTTCGGTCAATGACATGCCAAATTGACCGACAGTATAATGCAGATGAACATGTAAATTTTTATATAAATAAAAGAAATTTTGGTACCATGTTTGTTATTCTTAAGTTATTTGTGATTAACATCGTATTTATTTTTTGAAAAGTTTTTTAGCCATTATAAATATCAAGTTCTGTAAACTCTCCTTTTTATAATTAAGTCATGAAATAAATATCATTAAAATATTTTTAATTTATTTCATAAAAATATTCCTTATAGTGGAATTTTTGTATTTATTTTCGTAATAAATTTCCGTAACTCTTATCTGTAAATCGAATTCATTTTTTGGCAATATGTAGCACTAAAATTATTTTTTGTATGAAAATGTTTCTCCTTAAATTGAATAATTTGAATTGTTCTTCCAATCGAATAAAAACAGTTATAAAAACTTATAATTAATTTAATTTGCTTTTATTTTCTATACTATCGGAAAAAAACTTATAGGAATTAATTGTAATGTGCGTGTAATTTAAATAAAACGAAAATCAAATTAATCAGCAAATATAATCAAATTGACAGAGCGATCCTTACGTGATAGCAACAAGTTCGTAATACAAATTTACATGTGGATGGTTTATTGAAAAAACAGAAAGCTCTTGAATTCGTCAAATAATTCAGTCAGCGCTATCACATGCACATATTGGAAAAACAACATCTTACCTGATCTAATAAAAAAATACAGCCCACGAAACATATTTAATTGTAATGAGACGATTTTTACCAATGCTTACCCTTTATAGACTTTCACCTTTAAGGGGGAAAAAATGCTTTGGTGGTAAAAAACGTGTCTTGTTGGATCAAACATGTTTGGATTGAAAAAATTAAAATTACTCATTATTGGACAAAGCAAAAATCTACGATTTTTGCTTTGTGGAATCGAGCTTCTATTATTCAAACCAGAAAGCATAGATGACCAGTGTAATATGGGAAGATTGGTTAACCACCAATGATAAAATATTTGGTCGCCAAAATAGAAAGATTATTGTAATTGTAGATAACTGCCCCTCTCACCATAAGGACGTAGCATCGCAACTTCGATTTGTACGAGTTGAATAGTTTTCACCTAATGCAACGTCCGAACTTCAACCCATGGTTATGGGAATAATCAATATGGGAATAATCTTAAAAGGTCACTATAGAAGACGAATTAAACCAACAGATCAGTATACTAGACGTCAATTTCCACCGCCTGGTTTGCCGAGGTGACGGAGACCATAGTAAAAAATTCTTTCTTCAAAGCTAGATTTGTGGAAGATCTTGAATGGGCTGAACAGAATTTGGTACCTTAAGATATTTGAAAACACAAATTGCACGAGAAAAACTAGATCTCGATAGATACTTATCTGTCTAGAACAGATATAAAATTGAAAATAATCTAATAACTTATCGGCTTAAGAATATTTTTATTTTGATGAGTGTACGACTGAGTTTATGGACGCGAAACTATTTTTGATCTGTCGGTATCATTTTTAACTGTTGAGGATTGTAACGATGAGGAAGTACAAAAAATACGATGAGGCATTACTTCTTATCAGGTAGATTTTGTTTTCTTAAAAAATTCAAAATTAATTTCTTAAATCAAAAATTTGGAATATTTTTTGGGGTTTACAAGATCATCATACCATGTCCTACATTATAATGACCATCCACACGATCTGAAAAATGTGCCATCATGTCATGGCATATAAAAGAAAATATTGAAGTGTACCAAAAAGTGTGCTCGAACTAGTGACTGGTTGGTGTTTTAATGTGCAGGTTGGTTTAGCATGCGTATTGTATACATTTTTTGTCATTTTTTTTTAATCATAATGAAGCTCAAAACGTAAATAAATAAATAATGAGGTCTCAGATGACATAAAATATTGCAATCACAACATTGACCTATTTTCCAATAGACCATCAATTAGTAGTAAACAGACCATAGTTAAAGATTTTTTTTTACCGAATCTTATTAAGAAATTCGGATGAATTGGTTATTACTGTAAATATAATAACTTATATTTATGTGATTAAGAAGTTTGAATTTCATCCAAATTAGTTTCATTTTCTATAATTCGAATTTTCCCTAAATCGAACAAAATTTATTGGCCAGTAGTGATTCGAAATAAAAAAGTTTTACTGCATTTCGGCAAATATGGTATATTGCCATTTTCGTAATATTAATTCTCTGAAAAATAAATTCTATTTTCATGCCTTTTTCCAGTGTTAAGGTGTTTTTAAAATCAAGGTATAATATTTTATGACGTATTTTTCAAAATTAGTTCGTATAATTTGTTCGTCATAGTAATTTTCTTTGTTAAATAATTTTGAGCTCAAATTCTTCTAGCCTTTTCATTCATTTGGTGGCTTTTGTTCATATTGCAAGTTGCAAATTTTGATTCAGTTTTCATTTTACGATTAAGTATATATATTATCTCTTGGTTAAATCTTTGGTTGTGTAAATAATGGACATGTCTGAACATGTTAATTTATAAATTCCTCTGTTTAATGTAATGTTTGGTTTAATTTGTTGTTTTAATTTTTTTTGACATCGGGATATTTTTCAATCGGTGTATCATATGATTATATGCAGCTATTTTATTTTGATATGGGTGATTTGAATTTTTATGTATGGTTTGATCCGTTTGTGTGGGTTTTCTGAATACTTTGTAGGTGTGTTTATTGTCGATATTTTTCTCGTTAGATCCAGGGTTGTAATTTTGTTATTTTTTTTCTGGTGTTTTTGTTATCTTCAGTTAGTTATTGTTTATTTATTGTTATTTGCTATGAAATTAGATATTTGTAGTTGTGAGTTATATGATTGCATTGTCAGATTTTAATCTTGGTATAATTTTGCTTGTAGGCCAAAAATGTTCTGAGTTATAGTTTTAGTTAGAGTTACAGTTTTTGATTTGTTTTTAATTGGTATCTCGATGTAATTCGGTATAATGTTTTTCGTTTGCATGTTCTGTTGAAAAATAGATTTATTTTGTTATTTTTAATTAGTGTGTTTAAATAATCATTCATACTTGAAATTGGTTCTATTAATATTGAAATCACAAAAATACATTTCTACTCAACAATATAATTAAAATTTTGACGAACAAATATACGAACTAAATTTGCAAAATACGATCATAAAATATTATACCCTGTTATTATAAATACTATAATATATATCAATGAAAATGAAAAGAAATATTAACATGAATTTCAATGACTTTTTTATTATTAGAAATTGTTAGTTATTTCTTACAAGCAGATAATACTATGATGAATATTAAAAATCTGATTCAATTTAAAATCATCATAAAAAAAATTGTTGCCTTAACTTTTGCAGAGTATTAAAAATACGGGAAAAACCTGAAAAAAGATACAGGATAGGAGACATAATTTGTCGTCATTAGTTTAAGGCACAGGCCTAAATTAAATTTCAGAAGGCAATGTGGAAATTATTGAAACTACATATTATCTATGTTTATTTAAATCAAGAAAACGACAATATCTTGTAACGTTTATATTCTATTTCCAAAACCTAATACACATCTTTTACAGGACATTGTTGGTCCGTACCATGTCAATGATCTGATCCTATCGGTTTTGATCTCGAGCCAGCTCTTTATACTGGTTTAAACAATTAGAAGATGCCACATTGCACTCTACACCGTCAGCCAACATCGTACTTTTCACCTACCGAAAGGGTTCTCTCCTTAAAGTTACTGTAATATTTGTTTCGAATCAGCACGCAAATATATGAAAATCAAGTGCAGAGATATCAGGAATTCGCATTAAATTCCTATTTTTGTGATTGTAAAGAATTCGGTATGTGCCATTAACGTCGATTTTTGAGCCATATATCACACGCAGAGATATCAGGAATTAGCATTAAATTCCTGATCTTGTGATTGTAAAAGAACTCAGTATGTGCTATTAACGTCGAGTTTTAAGCTATACATCACATGTAGGACTCTTTTTTCGTATGTTAGACTCATTCATCAAGCACCAGCTCTTCTATCCATACATAGCAGCGTTATCAATACTCTGTACAAATTAAACTTTTTCCGCATTTGCAAGGTATTTTGATTTCATAAGTGGGCGTAGTCGATATAAAGCCTGATTCGAAGCGGCAGGGCGTACCTTGATATCTTCTCCTACACACTAATATCGTGAGTAATAAAAGATCCAAGTTACTTAAATCTCATCACACCACTATTGACATAATTTGCGTCTTAGTATTTAAAACCAGAGATCAGACTTGTCTAGTATATCAAGTATCCATTTCAGTCTGTTGCCATTTAATCCAATCACAAAGATATCATCTGTAAAAGGTTGATTAGGTTTTGGAATAATAGCTTGCCAGTGAAACATTTCAACTTTTACGAAGGATGTATTCATACATATTTCGATTCATGTTAAAATCGTTGATTAACTTATTTTATTAATTTTGTATCTTTAATAGTAAACACACTTTAAATTATAAACTATATAAGATGGTATATCTTATATTACAATTTTTGCAGTTCAACAAATTTAAAACTTAGCAATAGTTTTAGTTAGCAACGAACTTATTGATCAAAAAATTAATTTAAAAGATGATTAATCATCAATTTATTAACTTTGACTATTATGATTAAAATATTTATATTTAAACCGTGGTTCATAATTAGTTAAAAATCTCAGTGTTACAATGATAAGGCACTAATAATAATTAATTAAATTTCTTAGGACTATCATACTTTTTTGCTCGAGGCGCCACGTATTATATAGAAACAGTAAAATTATTGTCGATGATTAAATAAATAATATTTGATGATGTTTGTGCAATAAAAAAACTCAAAATCGTTTACATACATATGGCATATGAAATCTCATCTCAACGCAAAATTATCACTTCAATCAATCAACCATTAAGGGGTTAAAAACACATATATAGAATTGATGATGTAAGAAGATGAATATTTTGACTTAACCACTAATTGATTAATTAAATTAAGAACTTTATTTGATTTTGATTAATTATTATTTATTTTGTTGTATGTTATGTTTGGATTTAAGCTCATAAAAATATTGAAACAAAATTTGAAATGTAGGATGCAAAACACGATATAAAAGACTTATAACGAAAGAGTTCATTCAAGGTCTTAAGGAAATAATCTTACATTTATATTTTGATTAATTTATAACTTTCAGTTGTTTATTTATTTATAACAACATTTTTGTTAATTTATTTTTTATACAGCATAGATATTATAAGACAATCAAAAATTTAGTGCAAATCATATATAATTTTGCATATAATATAATACTAATACATCCGTCCGTAGGTAACAACTTAATAAAAAATTTGCGCCATTAAATGAAATTTATAACAATAATAATAAAAAACAAAACTAAAATAAAACAGAAAATAATGAAATGGATACGAAAGATAATTGTATTAGGTAGGCGCGCGAGATTCGATGCGATATCGTTCAACTATACATTTAGAACTGGTAACCTTGCTTTCTAAATCTTATACAATACACACATATACTATGCTATTATTATAGTTAAAAGTTTTAGTTAAATTTTTTTTATTACTAATAATAATGCGAGATAAAGAAACCAACTAAAATTATTCTACTCTTATAAATTTACTTATGTTTGAGGTTAACCCGGCGCGCGCTATTCGATACAAATAGGTCAGTTTTGTTCGTGTAGTCTGTTCGACTAGATGTAAAATAAGTGGTTGAGATTGATTTCAAGGTGATGTACTTGATGCCTGGATATCTGATATATTTTGAGAATGTAAGGAATTTTTGTAGTTTAAATATTTTTGCCTAAATAAATTACCCCTACACAATTGGCATAGTATATCTGTTAGTTTGTCGACGTGTAAATGGAATTTAATATATAATATAAACTACTATATGCATAGATTATTGCATATATATATATATATATATATATATATATATATATATATATATATATATATATATATATATATATATATATATATATATATATATATATATATATATATATATATATATATATATATATATATATATATATATATATATATATATATATATATATGTATATATATATAAATCAAACATCAATCAAATTACTTAGAAATTCAATTTTAATGAAACTGTGTGAACTATGGGACCGGGATGTAATTGAGGAAGCATTTAACTCTTGGCACAAGCTTATTTAAATGTCATACAGTCAAAACAACATGACATGCAAAACATATTGTTTCTATACTTATGTATACAAAGAAGACAAAACATTATGCATGTTTGTATAAAATATAATCTATCGTTTATAATTTATGGAGCGGATACAAAAACCGAAATTTGATTTCGGTTTTTTTGATTTCGCCGTAAAATCGCATAAGTAAATTTATATAAATATGTAGGAGTATTCAACGCGAACCGGTCAGCACAACGGAACATAAGAGTTAGCCCTTTTTTAAATAATTTACGGAGAAATAAATAAAAGTCTAAATTTAATGTAACATATACTATATTATATTATAATACTAATTTATTTTGTTCTTCTTTTTACTTCTTGTACATCTTAAGATATTTCAATTTTGTTTGCGATTTATAATTTTACAAAATATGATTAGTAATTTTGATGTTGTTTTACAACATAACATGTACTCGTACGTGTGACGTTTAAACTAAACTTATCTCGTGTTTTAATTAACCCTGTAACTATAGCAGACCATACAACTATAAGTCAATATGCATATGTTTATCCATATAAAAATAGTAACATTTTTGCTGATAATAATTCTTAGAAATATTTAGCATACAAATTTTTATTTGAAACTATGTTTAGTTGTATAACCTTTGTAGCTGACAAATATAAAGCACTTTAACAATAGTATCTCTATAAACAGCGGTAGTTGGAGTGGAAGGTACCAGGTTCGAATTCCAAAAGGAGCTTGATGCAAAAGTGAGTTCTCAGCATTCGATGTGAATGAACAAATCTTACAACTCCCAGTTATACGAGATCCGTTTATTCTGCAATACCCATCTACAATGTGCAAATAGTCAAGGTAGCTCGGACCTATAGCCGTACATTCTCGATTTGGGTTCGGCATAACATAAGATTTTAAAAGGGAATTACGAAAGAGGTGGAAGTGTTCCTAATTATGTATATGTGATAATTCTTATTTTATTGAAATATCACAATATCAATATTAACAATAAAAAGAAAATATATAATTAATTCTATGACTTCAACTATCAAAAGCCGAACAGAAATGAAGTTCTCTAGCCAGGTGTTTATTCTTATAATTGGAAATAGTGTAAAAATAAATAAAATATCATTTTTATAAAGATTATTAAAGAAAGAAAAAAACCTTCATTAATAAAAAATAAAATTCAATAGTTATTCATATATTTAACAGCCAGCTAAATTACCTGAATTAGCAGCCATTTCTGGATTAACGTTTCGCAACTCTACACAAAATTGAGCAACTGAATTAACTGACGAGGTATATTGCTCGTGTGTAATTTTTGACTTGTATCTAAAGTGAAGAGTATCGATCGTTTCGAACATCCGTTTTTCTTCAGTAGCTGAATTAAGTGAAGAGTAACTCAATTAACTGAAGTAAAGAATAGTATTCTTCAGTTGAAACGAAAACTCCAGTTGCACAATTGATCGAACAAGTCATATGAATCCAACATATACGTTCAATAGGTTTTATAAATTTAGTCACTATAAAAACCACGCATAAAAACAGTTTTAAACTCATTTGGCACACGTTCTAATATTGAAGTGTAATATTGATCATCACACTGAGCAGGCGTGTTTTTCCACTCGGCGTTTGGTTAATTAAATAAAATAAATAATAATAAATACTTTTTAACAATATATGTATAATAAATAAGTGATAGTGATAAGTGAGAAATTTCAGATGAGTAATATTATTATATTGTTTTTTATTCGATTTCTCCAGTATTTGCTTTCCAATCGACCAACCGCTATAGTGAACCGCTAGTAGTTCGTTGTGTGTCTTTGCTAATTTATCTACTCGCAACTGCTCTGCTATTTTTCGCCACTTAATTTCACTACTACGCGGCTAGGCGTAGAACCGTTTCGCATTTTCGTTCAAAAATAATTTTTTAAATTTGTATTTAAAATTAAAATAATTTTACTTCCCTAGTAGCAACAGTTTTGACAATTTTTATGAATTCACAAAAAAAAATAAGTTATGTTTTACACATATATTTAGGTTATGTTTTATTCATATTTATCAATTATTTGCATTCCAATCTACCATAGCAAAGACACGCAACGAACTATTAGCGGTAACTAGCGGTTGGTCGATTGGAAAGCAACTAATATTTTTCATATTTTGTTTTATGCATGTATCACTATCAAGGTATACAGCATAACTCTCAATAGTCTTGGTTTTGAATTTCAATAGTTTCGCATACAGTTATATAGTTTCATTATAACATTTTTTTGTGGTTTGACTGTAATAGTATTACGATTTTACTATAGTGCCATCTATATTAATGGTAGGAGGAATTTTTGAGACTGCTAAATTTTAATACGATCACTATCATTTAATACGAACATTATATTGACAATGATGGATATGTTCAGTAGAATCAAATTTTTTGAGTTGCATGGAATATTGTTGGCTTATGTTTTGAAGATTCAATTTGACATATGTATGTTGATGTTACATTGTTGATGTTTGGGCCCTGTGGTTGGGGGCAAACATGTTTCGTAAATATTTCGAACGAAACATGAAACCCACAGAATACCACCACAGTATCCAGAGCTTGTCGTAGGAGGCGACTAAATCTGGTTGGATCGCTGGGCTGAGGACCCGCATCCGTAAAAACCAATTACAGTTAAAAATGTCAACAAAACCAAAAAAATCGGATACCGCCTAAATAACAATGAACCCCCGCTTAAGTACCCGGATACGAGATTGAAGATCAGCACGTGGATCGTGCAGTCACTAAGAAAACTGGCGCGTTGGACGGCCTTATCACATGTATGAAGGAGTATCGGCTGGAACTCGTAGCGCTCCAAGAAGCTCGATGGCCGAAAAGTAGAGTCCATGTGTCCCAAGGCTATACGTTGCTACACAGTGGAGATGACCTCGGAAATCTTGGAGTTGGCTTTCTCATTGGGCCGCAGGTAAAAAAGGCTGTCTTGGACTTCCAGGCAGTCGATAATCAAATGTGTAAGCTTCGCTTGCACATGAAATTAGCCAACCTGTCAATTGTTTGTGTACATGCGCCCACTGATGTAAGCCAACCCCAAGATAAAGACTCATTTTACAATAATCTGGATAATCTGATGGGCTCTATACCGGAGCACGATATCAGATTGGTGATTGGTGACTTTAATGTTAGAGCTGGCAGAAATCAAACCGACTTATGCGATAACATAGGTCCGTACTCCCGATACGAAACTGCGACCGAAAATGGGGAGAGAATTATGTACTTTGCAATCGCTCATGATCTCAAAGTGGCAAGTACATTCTTTCCTCATAAAAGCATCCACTTAGAAACATGGACACATCCACGTAAAACATCCCGAAGCCAAATTGACCATGTGTTGATTTCAAAAGACCGAGCTCGGGTTGTTCAAGACGTGAGATCGTATCGGCCGTCAACAAAATTCGTAGGCAGTGACCATTTTATGGTTGCTGCAAAGCTACGATGGAAATTTTCGTACAAGTCAAAGAGAACAGGAGAATATAAAACGCGATTCTCCTGTGAAGGTCTGATAAATGTAGAAACGCAACGAAAATACCAAGATCTTGTTAGCAATAGCATTTTACGATCCAATTACCAATCTGATGATGTGAACAGTGTCTGGGAAGTATTGAAAACCTCGGTTGTCGATGCTGCCCAGCACACTCTCGGTATAGTGAAAACTAAGCCCAAAAATGATTGGTTTGATGAGGAGTGTCGTCTTGCTGTTGAGCGACGCAATAAAGCCCACAACGAAGCGAAGACTCGGTTTACAATTGCAAGGAAACACAAGGCAGTTCTTGTAAGGAGGACAGCTAAACGCATTTGAAGACAGAAGAAGCGCGAATGGTGGAAGGCCAAGGTCTTAAGAGTACAAAAACTCAGCAATGAGCACAATTCGCGTGGTTTCTTTAAAGGAATCACCGAATTGCACCATACCTTAAGATCTCGGTCAACTGCCATTCGGGACCAGGATGGAACCCTCTGTGTTAACGTCGATGCGGTACTCAATACATGGCGTGAACATTTTTCTGATCTACTTAATGTTCCACATGTATCACAAGCTGTATTTGAATACCCTCAAATACAGACCGCGGAGATGTTCATTGAGGATCCATCCTATGAGGAATTCACAATGGCCATGCATAGATTAAAGAGAAATCGTTCACAAGGGGTTGATTGCATTAATTCAGAGCTCTTGATATTCGAAGAGCTAACTTTGTGGAACTGTCTTTTCGACCTTATTCGATTGGTATGGCGAAATGAAGTTATGCCTGACGAATGGAAAGTGGCCGCGTTATGCCCAATATTCAAAAAGGGTGATCGCATGAAATGCGAGAACTATCGCGGTATAGCTCTCCTTTGCACAGCATATAAGTTACTGTCATACATAATCTTGGGAAGAATTACTCCGTTAGCGGAGGAAATTGTTGGTGACTACCAAGGAGGATTCCGTCCAAATCGGTCAGTCACTGATCAAGTTTTTTCGCTGCGGATGATTCTTTCCAAGTACTACGAAACATCTCGCGATGTACACCAGGTATTCCTAGATTTCAAGCAAGCCTATGACTCGATCAATCGAGAGAGTCTATGGTATGCGCTTGAATATTTAGGAATACCAAACAAATATGTACATCTGTGTAAAATGACAGTAACGCAGTCAAAATGCTGTGTCAAAGTTGAGAACAGGCTATCGAGAATTTTTGCAATTACTTCTGGTGTTCGACAAGGAGATGCGCTGTCCCGGATACTTTCTATCTCTTGTTGGAGTACATCCTTCGTAAAAGTGAAACACCTCAGGACAATATCTTATTCCGACAATCCAATCAACTTCTTGCGTATGCAGATGATATCTGTGTGATTGGATTAAATGGCAACGGAGTGAAAGAGATACTTGATCCACTGGAACAGTTTTCAGCTTCCGTTGGTCTCAAAATCAATGAGTCCAAAACCAAATATCTGATCTCTGGTTTTCGAGACCAAGACGCAAGTGATTTTAGTAACCACACGTTTGAAGGAGTGATGAGATTCAAGTATCTTGGATCTCTCATTACTCACGATAAAAGTGAGGGAGAGGATATCAAGGTTCGCCTTGCCGCTGGCAATCGGGCTTTGTATCCTCTACGTCCACTGCTGAAATCAAAATATCTTGCAAATACGGATAAGCGGAAACTGTACAGAGTGTTGATCAGACCCGTTGTCACGTATGGATGTGAGAGTTGGACCTTGACGGATGAGTACGAAAGATGGCTTCTAACATTCGAGAGAAGAATCATGCGTGTGATATATGGCCCAAAACGCGACGTTGATGGCACATAGAGTTCTATTCAATCACGAGATCAGGAATTTAATGCAAATTCCTTGCAACAGTATGAAGAGCTGGCTCGTGATCGAAACCGATGGAGTCAGATTGTTGACCCGGTACGCGCCAATAATGGCCTGTAAAAACCGGAAAAAAATGTTGATTAATACATTGAGTGTTAATCTAATTTAATTGAACTTTGTGATAATTATTGGTTGAGTTTCTTGACGAAACTAATCTGTATTCTTGAGTTGGTTTGAATTTGCCAATAAAGTACACTTTGTACTCTTGTTCAACTATTGTCTTATTATTTACATAGATCTTTTACGTTTATAATAATAATTTTGTTTTATTTATATAAATTTAAATTAATAAGACTTGTTTAATGACATGCTTAAGATTGGATATAGGTTTTGATCAGGAAGTTTCTATTTTATTTTCAATTTGCAGTTACTTTGCTCAATAAATCAAACACTTATAAACTAAACGCTTTCTGAAACGGATGGCCGCTGCTTTAGAATTTATTTGATTGAATCGTAATATGATAAGCAAGAAACCTAAATTTGAATGTATTGTGCGAGTGTTTGTTCTAAAAGATGAAAATGCGCATAAAAAAGATACATAAACTATTTACTTATTTAAATAGTTTAAATATTTAAATATAAAACTATTTATTTATTTAAATAGTGTCCCTTCTAATCGAATTAAAAGTGTATATATTACATCATCGTGTTGTACATGAAAATACTGTTGGGAAACCCAAATATTTATTTCTATCACGCGTTAGATGGTGATGGATTGGGAATTATAGGGACATGTCTTTATATACAGCATATGATGAGATGACCCAAATGTTTTTTGAAGTAGGTGGTCAGCCCAACGAATGTTTTTACACACAATTGCCTTTTTATGTCATCCGGTGTATGTTAGTTTTTGGTGAACGTCGAGAATCGAATTCGAGACCGCGGCGAGATGAGAAACTCTCTTCACCATTAAGCTACAATCGGCGACGCAATGTACAGATGGTTATTCTGTAGTGTGAGTGGATGAATAAGTATAGTGAGTGAATGGAAAAGTGTTGATCGATTATAGCATTCGAAAGGATCTTAAATTATCAATACTTACAAAAAAATCATTGTCAAAGAATAATTACGGATATGTTCACCCTGTTAAGTTTCTTTCTTATCTTATTCATAATATACATTTATACAACTTTTATATTTAATAAGTCTGTTGAACCATTTATATTGTAATATAAAATCAATTGACACATCACCCCCCTCGTTATAACAAATTTAAGCTATACATTAGTCTATACTCAACATTTTATAGGTTATCGACACCAATGAAATTAGCCACCAGATAAAGAATCTAAAAAAACCAAACACACGTATAAAATTTAATGAAAATGCATTTTTTTATGTGTTCTTTCCGTCATTAATCAATTTTCCATACACATATGGATGTATGTATATACTATAGTATGTACATTAAACAAAAAATTGCAATTATGAGATATTTGATTTTATAATTTTATGCTGTTGTTATTATATGATCTATTAAAAACGAAAAATATTTATGTTACTTTAAAGATATATTTGTACATACGATGAATCATAGTCATTGTTATAAACTTGCCATAACTATGTTTGTATGTTAAGATATGAGAACAAATTAGAAATGAAATACATTTATAACGATTTTTACAACAATAATCGTTAAGCGATCACAACAAAGGAAATTGATCTGAATGTTTTTTTATATAAGATGATTGGTATCCTTGAATTTATATATGTATATACCCATATGTTATGTATTGTGTAAGTTTGGGTGGGAGGGAAATTGGAATTACTGACCCAACTTTTTTCAGTATATGTAAAATTTAATTACCATCAATTATTTATAAAGAGACAGAAAGGTTATTACATACATTAATTTATTATTATGATTGCCCTTCAGAAATCAAATATCCAAAAATTTCTATAAAAATAAGTAAACAAACCTTTTGAAGACCACCTACGTGAACATTCGGCTACCATCTGTGCGCTGTTTTTTATTTATCCCCGACGATAGATAGTTCAATATTCATAATCATATCTCTTGTAATATATGAGTATGTGAGTATAATCAGTACATCTTTCATAAAGAAATCTTTAACATCGTATACCAAGGTCGCCTCAAGTAGATCATAAACATAATAGAGTAACGAAACAATGACAAAAATGTACACACATACGAGCATATACGTAGCTACAGCAAGAAGTAATAATCATACAAAACAGCAGAACACATTACATATTTTATATAATTTTAATATAATTGCATACTTTTTATCTACAACTAGAACACAAAATATTAGAAAAATGTTGATTAATATTGATAAATGTTGATTAAATATTAGAAAAATGGTACACCAATTTATAAAATGTAATTGCGTAAAACATCTTAACTGAGATGCTAGTCCAATCAGTTATATATATATATATATATATATATATATATATATATATATATATATATATATATATATATATATATATATATATATATATATATATATATATATATATATATATATATATATATATATATATATATATATATATATATATATATATATATATATATATATATATATATGTATGTATATATCAGTATATATATGTATGCATGTATGCATAAAAGAGTTTGTATATAAAAGTTATCATTAATACAACATGAATGATAAAACTGTTATTCTATCAGCTACTTGTATAATTTTTAAGATCTGAACATCTTTTTTGCTGTATTATGTTCACCAAGTTTTACAAACTATAGTAAATATAGAAAGTTTTACATTTGGAAGAAACTGTAAATCAAAGTCAAATTATCTACACCGATTCTCACTTTGCGCGGATAGTATACAAGAGATTTTGTATAAAAAATTGTAACAAATTTTAGTTAATTGTTTGGAAAAAAATTATAAATTAGTGAGCGGAGTTAATTAACAAAATTTCGTTGAGTCGAAATTCAATTATTTCTGATTATAATAAAATATTATATAGGAGAGTCACGTGCTCGCATATATATATATATATATATATATATATATATATATATATATATATATATATTAATGTATATATATATAGATATATTAATGTATATATATATACATTAATATATTTAATATATATATATATATATATATATATATATATATATATATATATATATAATCCGGACAGTTCGCAGTCCTTTAAAAACTTGTTTTTAGATTCTAATTTTAAGATCACATTTTGTAATTCACTCAAACTCTGAAAGTATAAGTTGTTAAAGTTATGTTTATGGAGAAAGAGCTTTTAGTAGAAAAAAGCGAATAAAGTACTTAAAATGTCTAAACTAAACGACCAAGAAAAAAGTGTTGTTATCGCGTTTTGGAAAAAAGAACTGTCTGTGCGTGAAATTGGTGATAGGATAAGACGTGGGAAATCATCAATTGCCGGTCTTATAAAAAAATATAGGACTACGGGGAACACAGAGCGTTCTAAACAGTCTGGCAGACCGCGAAAAATCACAACAGTGCAAGATAAATTTCTGGTTCTTCGTTCCAAGCAGAACCGATTTAAAACTTCACCGAAATTGCAAGCCGATCTTGCTACAGCAACAGGTATTGAAATTTCCAGTTCAACTGTTCGGAGAAGGTTACTGAACGCAAATCTTAGGACACGCCACTCGCTGCAGAAACCATTTCTAAAGATATCTTCAAAAAATCGGCTTCAGTTGGCCAGAGAGCACTATAACCTTACCAAGGAGTTGTGGGATAACGTGGTGTTCTCTGACAAAAGCAAATTTAAACTGCATGTGGGTGATGGATGGCTAATTGTGCGTAGAAAACCAGGTGAACGCATCAGCGATATCTGCATTCAACAAGTGCCTAATAAAACTGAGGGTGTAATGGTTTGAGGCTGTTGTAATAATGCTGGTGTTGGTCACTTGGCCTTTGTCGAAGCAGGGGTAACCGGTATTGTGTACCTGAACACTCTTGGAGCTATTCAGTGAAACTGAGAGCTTCATCTTTCAACAAGACGACGAGCCAGCCCACAGATCAAAACAAATGACTATGTTCTTTTTTTTCTTTATTTAAAACTTCTGTATAACTTTCAGGTAAAAAATAATAAACAACTTTGGTACAAAACATTTTATTTCTATTTGAAGGTGAAAAAGTTCTTGGTTGGTAATCCCATCTACACAATAAAATAAAGGGGGTCCCCTTATAGTCCAGATATGAACCCAATTGAAAATATTTGAGCTATTATGAAGCATTAAGTCTGTCAAAGTAATCCAGAAACCATCCAGCAACTGAAACACCAAATCCAAATTGCGTGGGATGATATTGGCAATGACGTGATTCAAAATTTGATTCACTTCATGAGCAACAGGTGTGCAGCGGTAAGAAATTACGAAATAATGGCGGTCATACCAAATATTAAACTTATAGTTTAGTAGATAATTTATACATTTTATATTTTGAAATATGCCTTATTACGAAATTAATATATAATTTTTAAATTTTTTATAATTGATTCGTTTAAAAAAATATGACAATTTTTCTCTATTTTCGCAAATTCTCACAAATTATTTTACTGAGATCATGAAATTTAAAACCAAATAACATTTTGTGTAAATAATGAGGTAAATAATAAGATAAAAAATACTACTTGGTGTTAAAACAATTGCGTTTCTGAAAAATTTGGTTTAATTAAAAATATACATACATACTAATATGTATACGATATATATATATATATATATATATATATATATATATATATATATATATATATATATATATATATATATAATATATATAAATATATATATATATATATATATATATATATATATATATATATATATATATAAATATATATATATATATATATATATATATATATATATATATATATATATATATATATATATATATATATATATATAACGGGTGATTTTTTTGTGGTTAGGATTTTCATGCATTAGTATTTGACAGATCACGCGGGATTTCAGACAAGGTGTCAAAGAGAAAGATGCTCAGTATGCTTTGACATTTCATAACTGAAGCCGAACGATCTGCCACAACGTCGAATTTTCAGTGAATGGGCCCTAGAAAAGTTGGCAGAAAATCCGCTTTTTTATCGACAAATTTTGTTAAGCGATGAGGCTCATTTCTGGTTGAATGGCTACGTAAATAAGCAAAATTGCCGCATTTGGAGTGAAGAGCAACCAGAAGCCGTTCAAGAACTGCCCATGCATCCCGAAAAATGCACTGTTTGGTGTGGTTTGTACGCTGGTGGAATCATTGGACCGTATTTTTTCAAAGATGCTGTTGGATGCAACGTTACGGTGAATGGCGATCGCTATCGTTCGATGCTAACAAACTTTTTGTTGCCAAAAATGGAAGAACTGAACTTAGTTGACATGTGGTTTCAACAAGATGGCGCTACATGCCACACAGCTCGCGATTCTATGGCCATTTTGAGGGAAAACTTCGGAGAACAATTCATCTCAAGAAATGGCCCGGTAAGTTGGCCACCAAGATCATGCGATTTGACGCCTTTAGACTATTTTTTGTGGGGCTACGTCAAGTCTAAAGTCTACAGAAATAAGCCAGCAACTATTCCAGTTTTGGAAGACAACATTTCCGAAGAAATTCGGGCTATTCCGGCCGAAATGCTCGAAAAAGTTGCCCAAAATTGGACTTTCCGAATGGACCACCTAAGACGCAGCCGCGGTCAACATTTAAATGAAATTATCTTCAAAAAGTAAATGTCATGGACCAATCTAACGTTTCAAATAAAGATTTTGAGATTTTGCAAATTTTATGCGTTTTTTTTTAAAAAAAAGTTCTCAAGCTCTTAAAAAATCACCCGTTATATATATATATATATACATACGAGTATCATAAAATAATTTACACGAAATTCTTGGAAAATTCGTGAAAACATTAAAAGTCAAATTTTATATTTTATAATTAATTCATGCGGAAGTTACCATTATGGAAAATATGGGTATGATATAAAACATTAAAAATGCAGTGTGTGTTACAAGTACATTGTGTGTTAAAAACTTGAAATACAATTAAGGGCTACCAATAGAATAATACAACATATTGAATTATACAAATGAGGTTCCCAATAAGTTACACACAAAAGACATGAAAGTGCAATTTTAAAATAAATTTAAAATTATATTTTTAATAAACTCAACTTAAAATTTTAATAATAAAAAGTTTAACGTACATAAGTAACATAACTAGGTAATTTGTCGTAAATAGACATATTAAATCTAAAGAGTACATTTAAGGCTATAGGTCATTCATATTGCTATAATTAAATTGCAAAACTATCCAAATGATTCTTCACTTTCTGTGTGAAATTAATCACACTTAATATATGAATAAACAATCACTATATATGATATTTGATTTACTTCAATTGGTTTTAGCAATACGCCTTTCAATTGACTACTTAGCCAATAAAATTGTCAGTGCTTAAAACGATATTAAAGCTCAAAACCTTTTTAGAATATATTGTAACTTTAAATTAAAATATATATAAATTATTTAATTTAAGCAATATTAAAATATTACTAAGCAATATTATAATACGTTCTTAAAATTCATTCAAAAGACATTCTACTCTATTCTAAAAATCTCTTTAATCCTAATAATTATTATTTTTATACTAATAATTTGCTGGTATACCAAATGGGGAGGCATCATTTGTATATTGTGTTTAAGCCATTTTCATCTGTCGTTGGAATTTTCTAGTTTTTCATTCTATTGTCTCCTGTTAGTAAAATACCAGACATAAATTATGTTTTGATCAAGAGAATAAGAATTTTCAGCGAGATATTAAATAATGTTTATTTTAAAATAAACTAAAAAATAAAAAAATTAAATTACTACCAAAACAGGAGTCCTTACAAGAGTTTTATAACACCTTGCTTTAAGGGCCTCCTATTTATCAAGTGAAACAAGAGATAAAAACATATGGTGCTTACAAAATCACCGCATGATATGACTTGATAACTGGAGAGATTCTGAAACAACTACCTAATAAAGCTATTAGGAAAATAGCGAACATAATTATTGCTTCCTTCAGACTCTGTTGTGTCCTTTTTTCTTGGAAATTGCTGAACTAATAATAATACCTAAATCCATAAGCCACTAAGGGAATTGAGAGAGTATTATTAAAATGAATTAAACCTGAAATTTAAAAGTGAGAAGCCATTCCATATCATCAGTGTGGATTGAGAGAGAGTCATTCCACAATCGATCAAGTACATAGAATCACAGATTTAATAGACCGCCCAGGTGGCTAAAGCTGTGGTAGTTGGAGCGGGAGGTACCGGGTTCGAATCCCGATAGGGGCAGGATGCAAAAGGGATTTTTCACCATCTGATTACGATCGGTGGTGGAGTGTTGTGTTGATCTTCACACCGAGTGGACGTGTTTTTTTCCTCTCGGTGTTATTAAATAAAATAAAATAAATTCGTTTGTGGTGTGTGTGTGCGTGGTTTTAAATCGGATCACAGATGAGTATCGCTATTATATTATTATATTATATTTTATTATTATTGTAATTAGTAATTACATTATATATTATATTATATTGTGTTGTATTTAATTATATTTTGTACAATACTATTACATCTCCATACGATATTACGCATTGACATCTCACAGGCAATGCTTTATACAAGTATTGGTATTATTGTGTTACATTCAGTTCTTGTTTCTCCGTTTTATGTTTAATATTGTAATATATAACGATTTGTCTTTGTGTCTTATATACAACATTTTCAAATCACACGCACACCACAGTATTCCATTGAAAGCGATCGCATGCTTTGTATGTTTCGTCTTCTTTCGTTTGACTAGCTCTTCATACAATTCTCTTATTCCCCTTTCCTTTAGATGTTTTTTTATATATTTTGGTTTATGTATGTTCCAAAACATACGTAGGGATTTTGTATATTTAAATTTTAACGCGATCACTGCCATTGTGCGATCGTTGTGTAGGAAAATATTATTATATTCGATGTAATTGGCGAATTACATTTTATTTTTATAAATTTTTGGATTGTGTTTGTGTTGTATATACATCATTATTTGATTGTTGAAAACGCAAATTTACACACGACTGTCTCATTTAAATGCCTAGGTATTCATAGTATGTATATGACAGAATTTTCGTTTCGTCCATCAAAATTCTGTTTCCTATGTTTATTAGAGAATTTTTTGTTTATTTTTATTTTATATTTTTTATGCAGTTGTTATATATACATATATACAGGTGATCCTTGACTTACGTCGTAGATTATCATATACATATATACAGGCGATCTTTGACTTACGTCGTGGATGCGTTCCTGAAAAGTTCAACGTTACTTGGAACGACGTAAGTCGAAAAAGTATTCAAATGTGTAATGGGGGAATATGTTGGTTCTGTGCGGGGTACAATGTATTTAAATTCTAAATGTAATTTAAATACATTGTACTTTTTACGTTGCCGGCATGTTTTTTCATTGTATATTTGAATACTTTAATGTAATGTAATCTTATCAGATGATGAAATACTTTCATCATTTATCCTGCTACATAGGTTAATAAATTTTCTACGTCAGACGGATCAGCATCTATGAAGCCAGTTTTTTTGGCCATGTTGATGATTTGAGTTTGTACTTCAGCTGCATCTTCGATAGAACTGGTGGACTGATTCGACCAAGGCTTTTTCCACGATCCAGACTTGGTGGTGTCGCTGACTTCATCCCAAGATTTGCTAATGTTGAAAACATGTCATTTCGTGTAGAGAGACTGGCAGTAACCCAAGCCTTTCTATAACTTCTTCAAACAACAAGTAAACTTGTTTTTGTGATACCCTTTAAAGCTCTCGGGTTCTCCGAATGGTAAATCAGCAAAGGATTTAACTTGAAGTCGCCGACGACATTACCACCAAGCAGAAGCGTCAAACGGTCTTTTGCTGCTTTAAAGCCGGAAGCATGTTTTTCTGCTGTGGTCAATTATGTTCGCGAGGGCGTTATTTTCAAGTAATAAGAAGCTGTTTCGTCGTTAAATAGTTGATAGCTTAAATGGCCATCTGCAACGATGCTTTTAATTGTTTGCAGAATGAAGTTTGGTGCAGCTGTGTCTGCGCTAGCAGACTCACCTGAAGTTTTAATATTTAGGAATTCGTTCCGATTTTTAAAATTTTGGAACCAACTCCGACTATATTGGAAAGTATTTGTTTCTTCGTTATTTAGTTGACAAGAGGCCCGCAAATACTCTTAGCTTTGGTTTGGATGATCGACGTACTAAATGTAATATTTTTTGGATTGAGCCTTTTATCCAATTTATCAACAATAATTCCATTGTCTCGATTCTAAACTTAGCAAAAATTTTCGTACTTTTTGAGGTTCCCGCTTTAGCATGATTTAGATTCTTTAGCGAATTTTTTTGCGTAAAAATTGTTCTTTCAGTCGTTGGTGGAATATTTAAATTTCTGGAAATCTGTTTTCTGTATTCCAATTCGAAAGGGTGCGTGTGTGTGACACATAGTTAATAAAGAAGGTGTACACATTCTCAGGGATTTTATAGGACAGGAGTGTTTAGATTTGGTGCAGAACACGGGTATGTATCTTCCATTATCGGAGTTACATTTGGGGATTGCGGTTGAGGGTTGTTTTAGTCTGGAAGATTGTGATGAGTCGGGCGGGTATTTGAATCTAGTGGCGAGGATTGGAACTATTTAAATATTTGGATGTAGGCGGGATCGTAGCTGTTTTGCAGTGGTGGTTTGGAGGCATTCAGTTTTGCAGAGTGGTGGGAGGTTTTGATGTTTTGGTTGGATTATTGAAGGATGTCGGAAGCGGTTTGAAAGAAGCGGTTTTTGTAGGTATGCTGGTGATTTGTTCTTTGACTCATGATACTGCTGCGGTTCGCGGGGGGGGGGAGGCGTTTTCGAAGCTGGATTTGATTGAGACGGGCATGAGGGTTAATCTAGTTGCGGTGGCGGTTGGGAGCCTCTGTTGGCATGTGGAATTTTGGACGCGAGTGGGATTTGTTGGGGCCTAGAGGATTCGCCGGAATGTGGGGTGTTTGGATGAATTTCGGTTTGTTGAAAGTCAGTTGAGATATGTCTGTACTTTCAATTTTTATTTTTTTAAGGTTGGTGTTCCGTTGTTGAGGGTGCTCTGAAAGAGTTTGTATTTTGGATGCTTACGATTGGGTTCTCGTGTTAGAGTTTATTTGCTACTAATAGATGTATGTTTGGTTGAATGTTGAGTTTGGATCGTGTTTGGCTTGCTTGAATAGGGTTCGCTTCGAGGGGTGTTGATTTCCTTCACTTTTGGGGTGCTTCTGCTCCATTGCATTATGTGGCGTCCCTGCCTGCTTTATTGCCTGTGTGTCGTGCATACGTGCCTGTGGGTTATCCATGCGTAATTTCAATTTATTAAGTTTCGTATTTGGATTTAAGGGTGCTTTTTGAAGACAATATCAATTGTTCTTTTTTGATTTATGAACGGTGAAGGTCGGAGCGAATCTACTACATTTGTAGTAAAGTGACATCCCTGATCACGACCATAATACGGGCATTGCATTACAATTACATTGTATTGCAGAAATATAAAAATAATAATAATAATAATAATTTATGGAAAAGGTTGGTTTTAATTACTTATATAAGTGTAAATATGATTATAGTTGGAGGGGGTTTACGAGGAAAGTTTATTTTATTTTTAATAAAATGTTGTATAATTTTGGAATGTAATACGTTTTCAGAGAATTATTTGGATTTTCTGATAAACATATTCCAATCCAATATCAGCGTAATGGTTGACGGGTACTTAATCTTGCAAACCATATTAATTTAATTTATGGTTACAGATTCAGGAGCCGTACGTTAGTTAATTAAGAGTTTTGAATTTTATTTTAATTTTGATAGGTGTACGGACTGGATTTTAAATAAATAATAAAATTAATAATAATTAAGTTACAGATTCCTATCTAGTAAATTTATTTTTAGACAATTATTAAATGATTTAATTTTAATACGTTATAGCTAAGTTGCAGGTAATATCTAACTTACTCAATTATTTATTTGTATAATAATTTACCCTATACACGAATGTATGTATATGAATTGCTGTCGGGTCATAAAATAAATAAATATTACCCCTCGCGTTAGATGGTGGTGGATCTGTAAATATAGGGACGCAAATTTATATGCAGCATATGATGAGAGGACCCCAGGATAAGTAACCTAAATACTCCAGTTTCAACTGCTGAGGTAACACCAATATATATGATGGAATTGGAAATGTCCTTCCTATCCAAATAAAAATAATAAGCAATGATAATGTGAAAATGATATAGATTTTACTAACAAAGTATATTATTGTAATAATTATGTAACAGGAAAATGGTTCTGCTGAAGATTGTCGCCCTATAGTCTATTTTGACTCTCTGATGAGCATGTTACAGTATTATGGTAACATTATCGTAATGGATGGCTTAAACTATCAAACTAAATTAATTAAATTGTTTCAGATACCTGAGCGATAAGTTAAAAAAAATTCTTTCAGAGTTCTGTACTTATGTTCTAATTAGGTGTTGTGCGGATGGGAGTTCAAATAAATAATAAAACTCATTAATTAAGTTACAGATTCCTGAGCGAACTAATAAATTTATTTTAGAATTTTAATTTTAATTTAGTTTTAATTTTATTCAAAATACAGAAGAGCGGATAGGCGTTGCGGATTGGAGAATGCTGATTGGCGATTGCAGACAAGCAGATTAAAATTGTGATTGTCTTGTGATAATAGTAGTTTAGTACCGACTGTCATGGTGTCTGTAACCGGGTCGCTCTTTCCTAACTAACATACCTTCCAATCCTTACCTATCGTTTTATGTAAACGGCTGTAGGAATAGGCCCGGCGTTATCCGGGAATCTTGCCTAGCGCTTGGTCCTACAGTCCTATCAATCAATCAATCAATCAATCTGATTACGATCGGTGGTGTTAATGAACACATCTATGACCCCCTGTTGGAGTGCGGAACTCATGGGCCGACCCATCTTCCATGTCAGTACTATAAGCTGGCATGGAGCTATGCAATGCGCAGATGGTTCTACGAAAATCGGACCTATAGCCGTACGTCCTCGATTTGGCCGTGAAGGTGTAAAGTAGGACGTAAGTAAGCAAACCGCGAAAGAGCTGGGAGAGCCTTGAGCCCCAAAAAAGATAGCATAGAATAAAATAAAAAAACAGATTTAATAGAAGAAAAAAAAAATATTTGTACGTTCATATTTCTGGACATAGCGCAGACATTTAACAAAGTCTGGCTTGATGGTTTAAAATTTAAATTAGTGCTATCAGTATTGTATTGGATTGAGTATTGCAAACTGTGTACTTAAAAGAGAGTTACTCTAGGAATAAGGAAAAAGTTTACTCTTACATAAAATAAGCTAAAGCAGGAGTCCCGCAGAGAAGTGTCTTAGGCTATTCCTTTGTGTACAAGCGACCTACCGCAGACGAATAATATAAATATCACAACGTTTGTAGAACACAAGTGTTTGGTGACACAACCGGCGAAGCCACAACGATTATAATAATATATACAAGATTAACTAGCTGAGTGGAGAATCAAGGTGAATGAATCGAAGTTTACTCACATTAACTTCATTCTTATAGATCAATAGAACCACTATCTGTGACTCTCAATAATACTCATGTACCACATGTAAATCAAGCAAAATACCTTGGTATAAATTTTGATGCAAAGTTAAAGTGGAAAGTACACGTAAAATAGAAAGCAGAAGACTTCCAATTAAAATCTAGAGAAATGTACTGGCTAAATGAAAGAAACTCTCAGTTATCCATTCATAATAACCTTATATGGTTTATAAACAGTGCTCAAGCTAATTTGGACATATGATGCTCCAAAATAGATGCTCCAAAATAAGCAATCAACAGATAGTTCAACGATCTCAAAATAAAGTCACAGGCGCAGTCGCAGAAGAAATAAATAAGTGTGCTTAAAAACTTACTCCATCATCACCCTAACATTAAAAATGTGACACTATGAAAAAAAGACTCCATCATCACCCTAACATTAAAAATGTAAAATTATTTCATCAAGAGGGTATCACAAGAAGGCTCAAAAGGCTAAAACTTTTTAAGTTACAAAAATAGTCAGCAGAATGCAAAACAACTCTTTGGAAAGAATACATAGGAGTGCTTAAATTATTTATAGCCAGAATCAAACGCTGTTTGTCAAAAATGACTAGTTACTTTGCAAACATTTTTATTGTTATCTGAATAATAATAATTTCAAAAATCATACTAAAAATTTGTTATTCATATCAATCGTTACCAGAAAATACAAACTTCCCTACATGTTGAGATTCGAATCCCATTTAAATGTCAAAACTTTGCATGCCAAACTATTTTTCACACATGGAATGCTGTAATTTTGGATTAAATAAACTCATAGTGATTCTATTTAATAGTTTTTGGTAAAATGCACGGATTTTATAACATTGATACTAATACATAGTACGTTACACATACGTTATAGATTTTAAATAAAACTTTAAATATCTATAACATATGTGTAACGTAGTGATGTAAGAGTAAGTACCAATGTTATAAAAGTAATAACATTGCAAATGATTAAAAAAAATCGATCAAATAGTTGGAAAACAGCTGTACTGTACGTATACACGTTATAAAACAAAACACAAATCGAATTACATATTTTATTAGGATTGGTACGTTAAAGTCGTTTATACAGAGCACAATTTTAAGGTAAAATTGGTAAAGTAACAAATCGTTATCAATGTAGTGAAATGATAATTTCTTGTTAAAATGGAATAAGTTAAAAAAAATATTAATTTAATATAATATATATAACAACAAGGACTAAAGTTATAACACGCACAAACATAATTAAATATGTATGGTGAATTGAAAAAAATATGTGTTCACAAATAATAATTCATGATATTTTACAACATGTATGTACATTGGTTAGGTACGTTTATTAAAAATTCATAGAGTAAAACCATTGTTTTAGTTCTTACTGTCCTCAATTTTACAACTTCACCATTTTTTGTATTTCGAATAAAAGCAAAAATACAACTGAAAAACAGCAGAAATCATGCAACATGCAAATTTTATTTGCGATAATTATTAATAAAATTAATAATGGCGACATAGAAATTCTTATTATAGTATCGAAACAGAGCTGATCGGAAATTTTTTGTTCGTCAACGTATGGTGGGGGTGGAGGGATTTATATATATACATATATATCTATACATATATATATATATATATATATATATATATATATATATATATATATATATATATATATATATATGTATATATATATATATATATATATATATATATATATATATATATATATATATATATATGTATGTATATACACACATATATATATATATATATATATATATATATATATATATATATATATATATATATATATATATATATATATATATATATATATATATATATATATATTACATATATATATGAATTTTACATGTTTATTCTATTCCTTCCACGGTAATTTTGCGTTTCTATAAACCTATATGCTATCGTTAAAAAATTAAAAACCAATGTATAAACCATATAAAAAATTATGTTCCAATACCATATTCCCGTAAAAAGAAGGGTTAAAAGTAATCGGACAAATTAAAACTGAAAAAAACGTGACACATAAAGAAACTGAAAACTGATCTTGAGATACATTTATTGTGTTGTGTATATATATACGATCAATGATCGCATATGTTTTTCTGTTTTGGTTTTATCTTATTTTTACGAAATTAAATTTGTTATTAGTAGACGACTAGATATACGCGATTAAATGAAGATGAATCAGAAATTACATAAAGAATATTTGTATACGTATATGTATTGAATGTATATATATATATATATTTTACGTTAAATAATAATGATGATGAGATCTGAAGATGATCGAATGAGATTATGATTTTGAGAATGTAAACAGCATGATACGGTAATTAAAGTTGATCTATACGATTTTTTATGATTTCTTCAGTGTACAACGGAATGTTGCCCTAATTTGAATATATGTATGTATAATATATATATATATATATATATATATATATATATATATATATATATATATATATATATATATATATATATATATATATATATATATATATATATATATATATATATATATATATATATATATATATATATATATATATATATATATATATATATATATATATATATATATATATATATATATATATATATATATATATATATATATATATATATATATATATATATATATATATATATATATATATATATATATATATATATATATATAGACTAGTTAGTCCTCATTTCGTAACGCTTAACTTGTTCAACTAATTTGTCACCGCGTTCTAGTTGTTCAAAGGGGACAAACAAAGGGTTGGTATAAGGTGTTTCGTTAGAAAACATTTTGAGGGGACAAACAAAGGGTTGGTATAAGTAACAAGTTAGATTTAGTTCATTTAAAAGACGTTTAATTTACACAATAACAAAATATAGATATTGTATAATTTGGATTAAAGGGATAAAACCACTCACGAAATAATCCATAACAGTTTTGTGCACCATCCTGCAATTAAGTGGTCGATAAAAAATCAGAGATTACAATTAAAAGTAATTTTATGGAAAATGCAAACCTTTGTACGAACGGTGTACTAAAAAATGAGTTAAAATTACAAAACACAAAGTAGAGCAACACTTAATAAATAAAATAATTTTGAAAAAATGTAACTGAATTAAATTTTGTTCCAAGGGGTTTAATGGCAAGATCACAGTGACAAATTGATATTAATATTTAATATATTCTTAGGAATTTCGTACATTGCTTTTTGCTTAAATGGCATAAAAAATTATTATACCAGTATATCACTACAGGTTGACTGACAAGAAGTGTTACCAAAACAAAACGCCACAGAATTTTTATTTTATGATTAATTTTATTGAGTTAAAATAAAAACAGTTCAAACATATTTTAATGAATTCGAACATTAAAATATTTTTGAACTGTTTTCATTTTGACTCAATAAACTGCACTAACAGTTTTCGATCTGGCCACTCTGATCCAAGATTATGGCGTTCAAATGGACGACAAATCAATTGCATGCAGCACAAATGCGACTCTGCGTTATTTAGGCCCATTCCCGGCGAAGCGCTGTCTTGAGATGAACGACACTTTATGGTATTTCCCCAACCTTCAAAATATCCCAAACCGAGAAATCTAGCGGATTGCATCCGGTGAATTTGGTGGCCATTGGGCAGTGGAAAATAACAGCGGAACGTTGTTTTCACAGTCAATTTTGCTTGACGCTCAAGGCTTCAACATTATCTCCAACACATGCTCCCGATAAATTTGAGCATTTATCTTGATGCCATGGTCCAAACAAACGAGCGGTGACCGGCATTCGGCCATTACGGCGGCCCAAACCATCACCATAGGGGGCGCCTGCGTACGAGTGGCAATCCGTTGCTCCAAATTTTTAGTAAAAATTTCAGTAGAAATCCGGCTTGGCCGCAAGTAAATGCGGTCGTTTTGCTTATTTACATATTGCTCAATAACGAACGGTGATTCATCGGGGAAAACCAAATTCAGCAAACCGCCACTTTCGTGCAAGCGTAACAACTTCTTTGCTCTTTCCACTCTAATGTTAGCATCGGTGAGACCATGCGTTTTACAGAATCTTAAGGCCTTTAGTCCAAGATGATTTTTCAAGATGTGCTGCATCCGTTCGAGCGAAATGAGCCATTTTTTGGCCGTCACCCTCCGAATAATATCCGGCGATGTTGCAGTACATTTCGGTTCACCACCATAGCGTTTTGCAATGCTGCCAGTATCGTTATAACGGTTTATGGTGCGATACATAAATATTTTATTCACATGCAGATATTTTAACTGGTTAAAAATCTGCGGCTGTGGTTTTCCAGCCAAATATAGAGCAATCACATTATAACGCTTGAATTCCATTGCGGATAACTTTTTTTCTCATAATTTTCCACTAAAACACTGCTTTTATATGCTTGTAAACAATGGAATGAACTGTCATTAGTGTAAATTTGAGCGCTCTGTCATCACTGGTTTGACAACAATGACAGTCTGAAGTTGGTAACACTTCGTGTCAATCACCATTATATAACATGGTTATTTGTTTTTGAATCAGTGTGGTTTGACAACTTCATGCTCTATGCCCAAAAGCCATACCAAACAGTAATTGGTTGTAAATCTATCAGTTTTTCACAAATGCAGTAGTTTTGTTCGTTAATCTGTCCATTTGAATATAAATGTGGCTCATATCTCATTTTAAATTTATTTTATATTATTTAAATGCTTATTAAAGCATCCAACTGATAAATATATGGCACTGCTTACTATATCTATATAGGCTTCACGTACAGATCAATTTAATTTTTTTTACATTCGATGAGAGGTCCTTTGTGAATTAAGGTTTTGAAGAAATGAGGGCTGTGAGTTAACCTTTCTGGTGTTTTTGTTTCCCGGTCGGATAACATTAAAACGTGCTGATCGATTTGGAGGCCAGTCGTTTAATTTTATCCTTCTTTTATCCTTTTTAGCTTCTACTATCTCTTATATATATATATTTATATATATATATATATATATATATATATATATATATATATATATATATATATATACATATATATATATGTATATATATATATATATATATATATACACACAAAAAAAAGTGGAGTTCCCGTGACTCCGATTCGGTGTCACATAGTATCCCACCGATCGGATTCAAATTTTCTTCATCCGATCGGGGTATTTAAAATGATCAGCTTTCACTTTTTTGGATTGGATTATTGACACCTAACTAATGAAAATTACTTTTTGAGCATAGACCTTTATACATCAGACGGACAAATTTATTTTATCCGTTTAGTGAATTTGTTATATTTTCGGATAATTGTATTTGCGCACATACGATTAAACAAAATTATTCATATGGTGTCAAAGCACATCCAAAAAAGTTTTTATTTAGACCATTCGGAGTTAAAGAAATGATACCAAAGAAGTGAAAAGAACTCATTTTTCGGATTAATTAAATAAACTCGATATGATTTGTTAACATATTTAATTTCATTTATTTAAAATTATAAAATACATAAAGTTTTAGGTTAAAATGTTTTAGGGTAATAACAAAAATAAAATGTTAGCTCCACTTTATGTAATTTGATGCAAGTTGTTCCTCTTTTTGGACTGGTTCACGCCATACTATGAGATGAGTTTGGTTTCGTTGTTAAAATCGGCCCGTCTGTTCATGAACATATCTGAAAGAAGTAATTAAATTAGTTTATGATTGATGAAATTGTTAAATAATTTAAAAAAAATTACACTCAGGCTTAGGATTCTACTCGTAGGTCTGGTATTTTTTGATAGTATGATTCTGAAAATAAATAAAAACAGCAATATTTCACATTAAAGCTTTTTTATAGATAAGAAAGCTTTTTTATAGATGAACAGGTACAAATATTTCAAACTTATTTAAATTTTTAATTTATAATTTTAAATAATTCCACAAATTTTAATTTGATTAATTTAATTTGTATTTATTTATATTCTTACCTTCATGTTCGACTAAGTTGAACGCGAAAAAATTCTCGATATGAGACACGATACAGATTTAAAGTGTCTCTTATAGTCACTTATTTAAACAAAACACACAAATCATTAAATGCAGATAGATATTTTATTTATTTATTCATAATTTTATTGATATTTAAATTCACTTTTATAATAAATAACTAACACATTTTTTTTATAACAAGCAAGCGATCACTTTGAATTCTAAAACGAAACTAAAATTATTCGGGCATGCTAATATATGGGAGAAAGTCAAATCCGAAATTCAAAAAAATTAACCCGATAAATCTTCGCCTCGGATAACTCCAAATTGTGCTAATTTAACACTCCATAAGTATCAAAATTTGCTGTAGGAAGTACCTTTTAAAAAAATCCCCGATCATATTTTAATATTTTTGCGAAAATTTTAAATTTAACACCGAATTGTGCGAACAAAATATAAGTTTATCTCTTTGGATAATTTAAATTTTGAGCCCAAATCTGTGGTGTTAATTTTATACAAAAGGATAAAAATAAGGAACTTTTTCTGGATTGAAACGTATTTACACCGCCTTATTTTTTTGTGTATATATATATATATATATATATAAATATATAAATATATATATATATATATATATATATATATATATATATATAAATATATATATATATATATATATATATATATATATATATATATATATATATATATATATATGTATATATATATATATATATATATATATATATATATATGTATATATATATATATATATATATATATATATATATATATATATATATATATATATAAATATATATATATATATATATATATATATATATATATATATATATATTATATATATATATATATATATATATATATATATATATATATATATATATTATATATATATATGTGTATATATATATATATATATATATATATACATTTATATATTTATATATATATATATATATATATATATATATATATATATATATATATATATATATATATATATATGCATAGGCCAAAAAGCTACGTTGATGGGTACCGAGTTCTATACAATCATGAGATCAGAAAATTAATGAAAATTCAAGATGCATCATGCATGATGAGAACAAAAGACAGCAGGTACTCTGCCACGGTCACATTGTATATGCTGATCCAGAGCGTATGGTGCAGTGGTATCTCTTAAAGAAGAGCTACTGTTTAACTAATAACGATCTTCCGTTTTCTAGTTGGTTAAAACCAATTATAAAACAATAACAATGACCAAAATATGTATACACGTTCTTGCATAATTTTGTAGATAACCAAAAAGCTGAATTGCGTCTTCATAATCTATCTCAATAATATCTACTTTCAATTGTAGGTACAATTGGGGTACATTATGATGGGACATTATTAAATGGGTTATGAAGACAGTTGCATTTTACAAACTGTAATTTATATTTTAAATTTCAGGACATAGAACGTGAAACATTAAATAGTACAGTAAAAGAAACGTGAACATTTTTAATATGAAAATAAATGTTTTATCACTTTGAGTTTGCATAAATGAGAAACATCTTTTGGTTCAATTCTTACCAGTTGTTACTCACTCTTCGATTAAAATCTGTTGAAGTTAATACTATTGTAAATGCACCGCACAATGACGAAATCCATACCATTTGCTATGAAAATAGTTCAGCACAAAAGCCAATATTTTACCAAGACTAAACAAAAAAACCATAAAAACTCATATCACTTTCAAACTATAACAAAAACAACATGATTGCATCATTGTACACAATTTGTTGGAGCGAGGTATTTACAATAAATTCTCAGCACATACCACAAGAGTGTAACTCTTGCGATGTTCCCTGAGTCTAAGTTTTGCTTTAACAAAACAATGGAGGAACGAAATCCAAATAACATAAAAAATGTATTAAATTTCTAAAACTCGTGATGTGATCATTTTATGATGTTTAAGTATCTAATCCTGCACAATTTATATATTCATATAAGAACTGAAAGACAATAACATTTTTACAGCATCGCTTTAGTAACTATTTGATATAATAAGAAGAAATCTTTCATAAAAATAATGTTTCATCTCTCGAAAGAAATTCGTTTTTCTCTTGTGTTCTTGTTCCCTAAAACGTCTTTGTTATTCAAATATAAATTTTAGTTTATACAACAACAATATAAATCTTGAAAAAGTGACTAAGATCGAGATGAATGTAAAAACAAAATTGGATGACTCTAACATAAAACAAACAACTGTTCAAAACATTCTCACCTGGAATAAGTTTGCTTTTATTTATTAACCCTTTAGGGCATTTAGTATAAAGAACATTTTATATATTTTTTAAACACAGTTAAATGAAGGGTTTAATATTTATTTATCAAATATTTATTCTTTTTTTTTATTTGGTGGATTCAAAGGGTGATAATTAAGTGCGGACAGTGATTCAGTAGATTTATTTAACGAAAAAATGTTTATTTGTTTCCATCATCATTCTTCGGACTCTAATGCATTTGAGAAGAGGTTCTAAATATTGAATCTCAATAACGAAAACGTATAACGTATTTTATAACTATAATCTTCTTCAAATATGAATACATGTGTAGTATAAATCCATAGTGCTATTAGAAGCCTCGGATCTAAGTAAATTTATTTATTACATATTCAAAATTTAAAAAAAAATATTAAACAAATATTAAAACAATTTAAATTATTTGGACTCGAACAACTCTGAAAAAACACCTATTATTTCTACCTATAATATTATTTCACTTTCAGTTTGCCTAAAATTAAGATTTAAAAGCATATTGGGACTGTTCAGAATATTTTCATAAAAATGGTTTTCAATTAATATAGAGTTAATGTTATAAAAATTTCTTATAAAGGAAGATATTAAATTGATTTTCTTCTTCAATTGAGAGATAAGGTGTGCTAATGAAAATATTTGCGTTATCATTAAAAATTAAATAATAATAAATAAAAATGGCGCAAAACTGACAAAAGGTATCATGGCTCATAATGTAAAGTCTTATTCGTCAAAATAACAAACTTATTCGCAATCAATCAACTTTTTAAATTAAAGTTCATGAATTAAAAAAAAAGAAATTATTTGTAAACTACACATTGCACATAACCTTCAAATATCTAGTCTATATCATTCATATTAACCTTACTAATATAAATAAGTAGTTAGATAGCAAGATATAAGCGATTGAGCGTTTGTGTGAACCTTGCATACTCATCTGTACTACGAGTATTATAGTTGCTTTTACAACGAATCCGTGGGTAAACTTATTTTCTTTTCTCTTATGCAAAATTAAAATTAAATTTATTTACCAATACATAATATTCGTTGATGGGAGTTGAATTTCAACGAGGAGCGATAATGTTTGGGTCAATGTGAAGAGATTCACGATTAGTTCAGTTTGAAAATATGAATTAACCACCACAAAAGGTACAGATTATACACAAATTTTTAATTCAAAGTCTCACTCTATATCGAGTACTCACTCTATAGTATCACCTATTTTGTATTGTACGTTTCAGAGAAATTTACTGTGTAATGATATCCAAAAAATGACAAAAAATAATGTGGCAAATTTTTGTTGTAATATATAAAATAAGGAGCAATTTTCTCGTTTTTATATGCAAACTCTTTTAAAATTAACAACTGCAAAACTTGCATTTCAATATTAATAGCAGTATTTGACATCCAATTTGACTCTTAATATATCGTATCACAATTTTAAAACTGAACTTATCGAAATTTGCCCAAGGTGTAGCATAATTCAAAATCACAATTGACCGTAAAAATTTCGGCAAAAAAATAAAATTGATTAATTTATAATAAGTAAATCGACTTTACTTTTAAACAAATTTGCATATTAATTGTGTCATTTGTAAATAATTAAAACACATGTTATACATCGGAACACAAAGTAACTCGACACAATAATATGCCAAATTTATGAACGAGCTTACATATAATCTTCACCTACGATAATCATAGTTATCCCACTAATATTCGAACAGTTTGCTAGTGGAAACTCCCAATAGAAGTAGGTCCTTATATAGCATTTCAAAATGTAGTAATTTTAGCTCTTATAAAAAATAAAGCAACAAAAGAGAAATATTAATTTTGTATTAATATAACATTTTAAATATCTATGACACTTGACATGTTATTAAATATCAATAAATGCATGACTTATAAATGTTAAATATATGGTTGCAATTTTTCTCCAGTAATTCTTACAATATATATGTGAACGGTAATGGTATAAAATAAGTCAGGTCGAGATGCAGTATGTTAGGTTCAAATACTAAACAGACATATACACATATTTTAACTTGTACAACACGTGTCAAAATAACACAGTTCGTGTCATTTTTTGATTAAAGTGCCGATGATCCGACGAGTAGTACGTGATGTTGTCGAATAATAGAAACAAATTTCTTATTGTAATACAATACTAGACACATTATTGATGAGACGATATAACATGTTTGTGATGCTACACATAAAATGAGTGTGCCAAATTTAGCGCCATTTATTACTAGTAGAAACATTCTAAGAACTGTTAAAAGGATGTCAAATGTCTTCCTAGATATCTATACGGAATACATATCCTCATTTAGAAAAAAGTAATAAATATCGAATAAATGGCTAAATTATATTTTAATTATTACACACCCATATGCAAATTTGAGATTTGTATACTGAATACTAAATACTTATAATACATTGTCTGGAAGATACAAACGTCCACTTTGCATATTACCGACATTTTCAAACAAACCATGTCGAAAACTGTGCAAAATATTCCATCGAATTTTCATTATATAACATACAGAAAAATATTACATCAATATATGAATGTGCGCTCCGGATCAATTTGAATACAAAAGTTTTGTTTCTACAATAATGATCATTTGCATACCGCGTAAAGATGGATTATACAAGTTAAAGAAACACAATACAAATATTTCATACTTAGAGCTGTCAATTGTATCGATATATCAAATATATGCACTTAGCATTACTAATGAGTGCTGTATAAATACTTTATCAACCATTAATATGTTTTGGATGTGAATTTGTATTATGGTGATGTGATGAATGAATGAATCACTTTTCGACAAATACCTCAAATAAAAAAAATATTTTTATGTAAGAAAATTATGACAAATTGTTAACCTTGGGAAACATTTAAATTGTGTGATAACAATAATTGGGACAACACAGTTCATTTAGAGCAGGTTTTTTATGTTGGAAAATACTTGAATTATATAATACACACATATTACAGAGATGGGTGTACCATTTAATTTATGAAAAGTAGTTCAAATTAATGCTTTAAAATACACTTGTTCAATGACGACAGGATAAATTGCCATATGCCATCAATGCCATCTGATTTGTGATCTGATAAAAAAGTAAAGACATTATATTATTTTAAATTGTTATCACCAGTATTATAAAAATTTATTTTCAGGTTTCTGTCGCAAAGTCACATAAGCAAATAAAATTAAAGCTCATCTCGTTCATAGTACTTACATACTAGTTTGGTTAACTGTTTTGGATTTATCGAGACGAAGGTAAGACATGTTTGTTATGTTTAATTGGTTATTTAAGAGTTGAGTTTAAAAGTTAATTAAATTGGATTCGATATATTATAATGTTAAGTTGCATAGTTGATATAATCTGTCTAAATCACTCGTTTAGAAGTCGTTTAATTGCATTTCTAAAATAATCATTATTTGTAAATCTATTATGATAATTTGTCGTTTAAAGATGGATATTTCTAATTTCCAAAATCACAACTCTTAATTTTTTTTTAATTTAGCACCCAATTAGCAGGGCGGACTTTTAGACTATTTTAGCTCCTTGTTACTGTTAGTAAAGGTTGATAGCCGCCTTAAACTTGTGCATTTTATACTCAAACGGAATCAATTATTGATATTTAAGGTTTTAATCTTATTTTTTGCTTTATATCCTCTACGTCTACTTCTGAATTCAAAATATCTTGGGGATAAGCTGAAATTGTACAGAGTGTTGATCAGACCCGTTGTCATGTATGGATGTGACTTTGACAGATGAGTACGAAAAATAGCTTCTAAAATTCAAAAGAAGAATTATGCGTGTGATATATGCCCCAAAACGAGACGTTAATCTCACATACTGAGTTCTTTTCAATCACGAGATCAGAAATTTAAAGCGAATTTCTGATATCATACATAAAATTAAAGCACAGCGAGTACGCTGGCTCGGTGTTGTTCTGCGCTTTATTGGCCAGGGAATTAAAATGTCAAACTATTAGGATCAACTTCAAAACACAAAAACAATTTTCGGAAAAATTGATTTTTTCCATTAGTTTAAAATAGAAATGAAACTTTTATCACATTGGTACAGATGAAGCACCAGTTTCGTGCCGCTGAGTTAGGTAAGGTTAGGTCGAATGGCTGCTTCAGTACACTTAGACCGGCGACGGTCCGTTGTAGTACCACAGGATCTTACTTCTGTATTACTTTTATCGTATTACCGTTTTCGATATCAGAGAGGTAGTCCATTAAGAACTTACACAAATATTCATGTATTTTGCGCGACAAAGCCGGACATGAGCCTAGGAGGTGGACTACTGTCTTTTCCTTCTTGTACAAACAGCTTCTGCAGAAGTAATTAACTTCTCGACCTAGCCTCCTCCAATTTTCTACTAGTAGGCAGTGTCCTGTGAGTATCCCCACGATCGTTTTTAGTTCACGTCTTCGTAGTGTCTTTGAGCGCTTTAAGTCCAGCTTTGGCCACACTTGCCTTGATACTCTACATGAGAGGGTTTTCGTCTACCTTTCGTTTGCTGAGACTACTGCCTTCTTTTTAACCACAGTCTTGAGTGCCTTAATAGATCTCCTCAACTTTGCTCTTTCCGGTAGCAGTTGGACAGTTGTATCATGCTTCGCTAATTCATCCAGCCTGCAGTTTTCCATGATGTTCGAATGGCCGGCGACTCAGACTATCTGAATGTTGAAATGTTCACTCATCTAATTTAGAGACAAGCGGAAACCCAACGTCATTCTAGACTAAACAGAGCCCAGCGACTTGATTGCCGCAGAGTAATATATTGGCAAACGGATCCTTTGTTATGAGTTTAGTGGTTGTAAATAAAAATAATACACATTGATATTAATAAGCAGTTATGTTCAAACTAAGTTGAATTATTAAAAAATGTATTTGAGTAAATAAATAAATAAAAACTAATATTGTACAGTGAAAATATCAACCCAGTAGCACATTCCCGATAGTAATGTTTTAATAAACTCTCATTGGGCCTATTTAAACATGTATATTTGCATCAACTTTTTTCCTCGTTTCTTTGCTCTTTACCTATAAACTAAAATTTGTGGTGGGGATTTTCCGATGCATGTTTCGACATTAAATTTTCTGTATTCTCGGGTTGTTGTGTTATGTGTGGCTATTTTTGCCATTAAAATTTTTATTTTGAGCTGTAAACACATATCTATACTTCAAAAATATTATTGAACGAGTCAAAGTATCAATACGAAAAAAAACGAATTTACATATACATATATAATAAACATCGGGTGTAGAATACAAATCTAAACTTCAAGTTGATTCAAGTGTTGTTAAAAATACTAGTCTATATAGGCCCATTCACCCGCCGTCTACACTATGCAAATTCACTGATATTTTCTATCATGATAATTTATGAATGTATGTGTTTTCAATGTATTGTTAAAAATGTTTGCTTCAAATATCAAGTCTGGGCATTTTACTATCATGATAATTATTTTGAAATGTCAATGTTTTAACTATCAAAATAATATATTTTTTTACATTTATTTTATTTAATTGGCTTAGCCGTCACCGTCACCGTTTTTCGGTACAAATCAATTAATTAAACTGTACTTTCAGTCGAAAACTGCGACATGTTTATTAAATAATACAAAAATCGAATTAAAATTACGGTTTCTATTCAAATGGTTGATATAGTTGATATAGCCAATACGTCTTTACTCCAAAATTAATATTTATAATGAGGAAATCTAACCTCAAAACTTGATATTTCGTAACAATTTCATAATAATTTTTCCCGAAATAGCCTTCTTATAATTTGCTGATAGTGTCAACATTTGTATAATATACTCACACATACAATGACAAATGATATCATGATAGAAAATATCAGTTGATTTGCATAGTGTAGAGGGCGGGTCAACGACGCCATCAGATCGAAACTGGCTTAGTGACAGTTCCATTCTTGATTACAAGAAAATTCCACAAATTTTCAATTCAAAAAGTTGTGTACTTACATATCTTTAATGTACAAATATAATTTTCTGCCTGTAGTTCTCAATCGTATTACAATATAGCATATCAACATTAAAAAAAATTTTATAGATTAACTATGAAATAAAAACGTAAAAATTAATTTCAATAGAAATTGAATGATATATTTATATAGCGCTTAATGAGTTGGAGTCAATAGTTTGCGTCATATTTATTCAATATACGGATCTGGCAGAACTGTTATCATACACCTTGTTATCACAGGCCTGGTTTTTAACGCATAAAATGATACTATTACGAATACACGCACACATATATATATATATATATATATATATATATATATATATATATATATATATATATATATATATATATATATATATATATTTATATATATATGTATATATATATATATATATATATATATATATATATACATATATATATATATATATTTAAACATAAATATATATATATATATATATATATATATATATATATATATATATATATATATATATATATATATATATATATATGTATATTTATATACATATATATATTATATATATATATATATATATATATATATATATATATATATATATATATATATATATATATATATATATATATATATATATATATATATATATATATATATATATATATATATATATATATATATATATGTATATATATATATATATATATATATATATATATATATATATATATATATATATATATATATATACATATAAAAACATATATATGTGTAAACAAACATTATTTATTTTATTGTTCTTCATTACAAATAATTCTTAAAATAAATCAACTGATTCATTCAAATATCCAATTAATAATTAGATTTTTTATTTTTAACATTATTTTTAAATGTATTTTTCAAGTCCAGTGTAAATCACAAATATAAAGGGTGGTCCATTAAGATCACAAAAAAATAGTTCAACATCATTGGATACTTCAATCAATTTACTGAACCGATCACATCAATATCTATTACGTTTAACATCAATAGCCGCATTTATACTATGCATTAGATACTAACTGATCCGGATCATATCACAAGTTCCATGCAAACCACTCACACATTTTGAGCCAAACTAAAATTTCGATAAAAATGTGTCAAATGTTTGCAGGGAAAATGTGATCTGGTCTGAATAAGTTGGAGTCATAAAATGTGGCTAGTATAAATACGCACAGGATATAGGCAGTGTACCCAAACTCGAATTTATTTTAGACAGTTATGTTGGGTTATCAAACCTAAAAATACCACACATTTCTATAGCAATAAATAAAGGGTGTTTTTAGAGATTCACAACTTTAAGTTGACAACACTGTTTTATTGACAACCCATTTGACAGTTGATAGTTGCTTTTTGTTTAGTTTGGTTTGACATTTCATTACGGACACCCTTAATGGTTCTATTCGTCAAACTTAACGTTCCCGTCGTACATTTTATGGCGTACATAATGGACCTTCAGAATGGCTAATTCGAATTACAATAGATCGTTTTCGGACTACTCTTAATGATAATGTGCATCCCGTGAGATCCCGAACTGAAAAAGCTTAAGCCGCTGTACAGGAAAGCATTGAAGAAGATCCAAATCAATTTCACCGTTCTCAGCAACTGGGGTTGTGTTTTCCCCTTTATGGAAAATTTTATGAAAGGATCTTGGCTTAAAATCTTCAAGATTCAACTTCAGCGTCATATGATTTAATTCCATTGGATTATTTTCTTTGGGGTGGTTATGTAAAGTCACTTGTCTACGTCGAAAAACCAGAGACAATTGAACACAAATTTGAAATCAACTATCGAAGAGTTATCGAAGGTATTGCGAAAAGATTGTGAAAATTGGCGTTCCAGATTGCGCCTTGTACGCGCCAGCTGTTGCGGTCACATGACCGTAAATCAAATTTTAACATTAATGTCATAAAATTTAAACTATTATTATTAAAACTTAAGTACCTCTATAAAAACACTCTTTTTGTTCGTTGATCACAAAAGGTTATAAAGAGTCCTGTAAAACTTCCTGTAAATTTGTAAAATTAAAAATTTCAATTTTTGTAACAAACTTTGCCGATTGAGGGGTCAAAATAAGCGTTTTCTCCTTATAACATTACATATAAATTATTTATACCGCCAATTAATACCATATATCCGAGCAAACATTATAAACGATACGAGTAGAGCTCTCTAATATACAGAAACATAAAATTTTATTTACATGAACATAAAACATTATACAATTTCGGTTAGAGGTCAAGTCGAAATGATATTCTTGATATCATTTCAGTTTATGTTAACATAAAGTATATATACAAACAAACAACGCGCATATTAGATACCATTCGAAGACGAAACATTGAAACGAATAGAAATAATACAAAAAAAGTGGTTCAAACGTGATTTGCAATACTTTCATAATTGTTTTGAATTTGACGTCATTTCAGTTTCTTATGTTGTGATAAACTTCAAGAAAGAGCTACAAATATAATATGTATATGTAAACAAAAAGACAATAATCTGGTTTGATTTACCATATTGCATTTGGTTTAAAGAAATGTTGTAGAATTTACGTTTTGTATAGGTCAATACTTGGTTTACTTTATACAAACTAAATAGTTATATTTTCCTAATCACAGCCACCCGCTTCATTCAATATTTGTAATTTCGGATGAGAATAGTTTTTATGGCATTTAGATTAATTATATCACCATGCTCGATAAATTTATTGACATATAGTTATGTACTTTCAAAGAAATACTCTAAAGGCAATCCATGCGTATAAATAATACTTAAATAGTCAACAGTACGTATTTTGGATATATTGTATAGATATTTTGGATATACCTGCATATAACTAAATTACTCATAGTTCCATAAATAAATAAATTTATTTTTATCACAATTCAGTAAATTTTGTTTTTTTTTATTTTTTTATTTGTCATTTTATATCAAACTCAATCGTATCATATTCAGTTGATACTAAATCATATTCAGTTGATTAATAAACGGCTTTAAAGAGAGACGATTTTATATAAAATTAAAAGTGAAAAAGAAAATAGTTTAATAAAAGTTAAAATGCAATTCGATCTTACTGATGAAGAGTGTTGGAATTTCGGATCAATAAACCGCGATGCAACGGACGAAGTACTAATGAATAAACGACACGATGTTGGGGTATTTCTTATACGTATTTGTTCAAAGCAACCTGAAGATTTTGTGCTAAGTGTTCGAGATCAGATGAAAGTACGACATTATCGTATACACCCAAGAAAACGATCTGATCAAACTACAATCTACATTATAGGTGATCATGAGTTTTCCAATATAAAAGCATTGCTCGCGTATTTTCATGAAAATTCAATCGATTCGAATTCATCATTGAAATTAAAACGTCCAGCATGCATTCGGGGCCCGATTGAACGACCAAACTCTATTGATAGTACTGATTCATCAGGATCAACACTAGGCAATGGAATGATATTGCCTGCATTCGCTTCTGTGACAGCAGATCGAATACCAAACGCCTATGACAAAAACGCTTTAACTTTGCACGAAGGTGATCTAGTAAAAGTGACCAAAATTAATGTAAGTGGTATCGCGGAAGGTGTCTGCAAATTAAAATTTGGAACATTTCCTTTTCATCTGCTAGAGTTTTTCGATCATTAAGTTTAAATATATATATATATATATATATATATATATATATATATATATATATATATATATATATATTAGTTTTTAAGTAATTTTCCGTTTAATATTTAATATAATGTATATAATATTACGAGAGATAGTATGGTAATTCACTTTGAATTCAATTATTTTTCTAAATTATTACGCACACAATTAATGGTGACAACAACAACAACAGCAAATATAATAAAATTCCATAGAATTTTCAGGGAAAAAATATTATCTAATTAATCGCTAGTATTTTTAAGTACGTCCGTATGTTTTTAAACATATTAACATTATACTGTAGCATAGTTATAATAAACATTATCTGTACCAACAACAAAATATAAAATTTAATAATGTGGCCATCTGATTTCAATGAAAACGACATGATCACCTGGTACTTTGGCCAAATATCGCGCAAGGAAGCTGTCACATTGTTATTAAATCAGGATCTGGGGGTGTTTTTAGTTCGAGATAGTGTTAAAAATCCTGGTGATTATGTGCTGTGTGTACGAGAGCGATCAAAAGTAGTACAATATTTGATTAAAACGGTGACTGAAAATAATTCTATACATTTTAAATTTGATGATCGAACGTTTACAAATTTACGAGATTTATTGAAATTTTATAAGACTCATGATATGGCAATGGTACGTTTACGGAGACCAGCTGCTAGAAATTTTTAAGTTTATTTATTTTTAAATATTTAAATTATTTATAATTTTACTTATTTTATTATAATAAAAGATAAATTTGTTTTTTTGCATAAAAAATTGTATATTTTTTATTTTTATCTCTACTTATCTAGTTTTTCGTGTAGAATTGAATCATGAACACGAACTACATATGACTATATTTATAAATTATCCTCATTATATCTGTTATTATACTATTCATAATATATGTATATATTTAAATGAATTATAAATAAACATTATAAAATACTAGTTTCTAGAATGCACTCGAATGTTCATTAAATTATATTTGTACCTTTTAATATTTTAATGTGACAGGTTAAAATGATTCGAAAAGTTCTATAAAACTATAATGCTGTAATTTCATCTCTATACAACGAATATTCAAATAATGTAACTTTTATAAGGTTTTAATGAACGTATTGGTTAATTATCATTATATCTATAACCAATTGAAGAAACTTTTAATATTATATTCAAAAACATTAAATTTACAGACCCATGACAAACATCTACACATTTCTATAAGTTAGTTAGTACCAACAAAAATTGAAATCTTAAGAAAGATTATTTGTTATATTTTGAGGATTCAATGAGTTTACATTTGAGTTAGGAGCTAGAGCTTTTAGAAAGTAAAAAAGAATTAAAAACGGTACAGTTGTGTGCTACATAAAACATCTTAATAATATATATATATATATATATATATATATATATATATATATATATATATATATATATATATATACATATTTATATATATATAATATATATATATATATATATATATATATATATATATATATATAATATATATATATATATATATATATATATATATATATATATATATATATATATATATATATATATATATATATATATATATATATATATATATAGATATATATATTATATATATATATATATATATATATATATATATATATATATATATATAAAATAAATAATCTATGGCTTAGAGGCCCTTACCGCGTCTCAACTGAGACCTTACGAACCAATTTTAACGAATGGTGCACATTGTAGGTGGTCAGCCCAACGTATGTTTTTACACACAAACGCGTTTATATATATAAATATATATATATATATATATATATATATATATATATATATATATATATATATATATATATATATATTATAAATATATATTTATATATATATATATATATATATATATATATATATATATATATATATATATATACATATATATATATATATATATATATATATATATATATATATATATATATATATATATATATATATATATATATATAACATCCAGTTTTTATACAAATATTATATTTTATACAAACATCCAGTTTTTATACAAAGATTGAATACTAACTAAAGCTCATTTCTAACATTTAGGCTTTATTTATTCAAAATCGTTTTCGCTTAAATATATACAGTTAACCAAATAATGTTTCATAAAATTCAAAATATCAAAGGTGAACAGTTTAAATTTTACAAATTTTCATTTTGTTCAAATTTTAATAAATCTAAGTCTTGATGCAACTGTGAACACATGCAACAACATCTGAGTTTGAAAATTTAAGTGTGCGATTAAATTTTGTAAACAAATTTATTATATCTTGGTACAAAACGCCAACAGGGTCGTATCTAACCAATAACATACTAAATGAAACATAAGAATCTATTAAGACCATAAGGCATTATTTGCATTATCGAATTTACATGATAAATCTCATCCAGTTTTTATGCAAATATTGAATCAATTTTACAAAAGAATATAATTACCTGAGAAACTGACCAAGTTAATTTATTATCGATGTCTCTATTAATATCATTAATTGTTTCATTTATGATTAAGTCACATCCCTAGCAATTATATTTTCCCGGTAAATTTGGAAATCATTCGCAAAAAAACGATAGCAAGTTTAAGGAGCTTCCAACACCATTTATATACATCTCAATTATTATGATAATATTTGATATGTATATAAATGAAATATTATGAATATTATATAGAAAGATGCATTTGGATTACTCAAAAGTATGTAATTAAAAGTACACTTATTTTGAATAACCAATCACAATAGCATGTAACATCTACAAAACTTAAACAGTAGAAATAGTTTAAGGGTGTAAAACTCTAGCATACCCCACAAAAACATTTGTTTCAATTATAATGAATGGATCATAAATCAAACGGAAAATGTCTCAACTATTTTGAAAAGTAATCTATGATGTCGTGTATGGGACCTCGTAAACATTATCAGACAAATTTCGGTATACATGTTAGACCAATGCTATCATAAGGATAAATATCAGTTTACCAATGCTCAAAATTACAATGAATATTTTCGGTGTTTAAATAAAATAAAAAGGGGAAAACAAACCACAAATAAGATAAGCGATATTTTATATATTTGTTATGGTAAATAATCGACGGGAACTGAGCAATCATTATGATTTATAATGAGGCACAAATTAAATGTCAATAAAAAATAAAATTTAAAAGCTCGTCGGCCGAAAACTATAGATATATATGACTGAGGAGAAAATCAAATTTATCATAAACATAGTTTTGTAATTTCTCGACCTCGCGTAAATGTTTGAATTTTTAAGAATGGTTTAAACGTACCTGCTTAATTAATAAATAGCCAAACTATATGTGCTTACCTGAAAATATAAAAATGGTTTACATTAGGTGTGCAGTGTCAAAAAGCGATAAATTATAAAATAAATTAAAATAAAAGCTTTATATACAGATTAACCATAAACAAAACAAATTTTAACCCTTCCAAAAAATATAAATTAAAATGAAAATCACTTTTTTCACGACGCTATTTTCATCACCTACGAACAAATGAAGTTCAATGAATATAATTACCAAATGCTTAATACTTTTGAATGTCTAACTGATAATCTCAAATTTTTAAACTTTTGAAATAATAAATAAATGCCAAATAGCTTCCTCAATTAATTGACTGTGACCAACAGATTAAAATTAAGCACAATCGACAACTTATAACATCCTATTAAGAATAAATTTAACATATGTATATATAGATACAAACCTCAATTAAAACATGAACAACAATAATATTTAATCTTTAATATTTGGTTGGTTTTCTAGTTGATAAATAAACAGTCTTATTTATAACGAAAAAAAACGAAAAAAATTATAAAACAAACAAGAATAATTTACACAAGAATGGAATCGCCTAATGTTTAATTTTCCTAAAGTTCGTGGGTAGTCTCGAGGGATTTGTTTTTGTTTTTAAATGCAATTTATTAAATATATATATATATATATATATATATATATATATATATATATATATATATATATATATGTATATATATATATATATATATATATATATATATATATATATATATATATATATATATATATATATATATATTAATATTCATATTCTATTATTCCTATAATCATCCAAATAAACAAGCTTCAATCATTTTCTCATAGGATAATACCGAGCATACCGAATAAATAATATATTCTGTCCATCCTTCGATGTCAAAATTGCCATCAAAACTATAAGGGAATATTTTCACTATCTATTCAGCACTTAAAAATTCTACTCGAATTATTTGAATTCCATCACACTTATATGTTCGATTTATTTTGCATTTGATAAGCATGATGTAACCCTATGCTATAATTTGAATTTAAGATATAACGGTAATTTCATATTTATTCGTTGCAGTTTTAATAATCAGAGGAAACAGTTGATGTTTTATGTGAATAGTTTGTAGACTTGTAGACTGTTTGATGTGAATAATTTGCTTACCGATATTTCGGTATTTACATGATGTTCACACATCTTTTAGCCACGAATTGTGTATCTTGGTATTTTAAATGATTTAAGTTAAAAGAAATCCAGATAACAGCACTTTTGGAGATTGTGACTTGCAATTTTTATGGAAAGTTCATTAAACTCAAATGCCATGTAGGTTCAGTCATAATATACATATACTCGTATAATTTTTAATAAGATACTGAACCACAAATTTTAATTTATAGTTTTCATCCACACATTATATATATATATATATATATATATATATATATATATATATATATATATATATATATATATATATATATATATATATATATATATACATTATATACATAAATGTGCCTAACACACACTACCTAATATATAAGCTCAGCAAAACCTAACATAATTCTTTTATCGACTTATCAACCGTCAATGCATCACGTATTACACAAAAGTAAAACTGAACCAAAAGAAATGGCATTGAGTGAACGTTTAATGGTAGACATCACGTGGTATTCGCAAAAATATATTTTGCACACTATTAACTTGATCAACCAGTGTTTTGTATTTGTTGAAAAAAATATAAAGTTTTACCATTAAATATTGATTTTATTACTGACGAATTCTTTAAGGTAATATAACGATACCAAAAAAATATATAGTTACAAAAATCGATAAAATATTTAGTCGTATAATTTCTTAAAGGTATTTGCGCTTTTATCGAAATAAGAACAAATGAAAGAAGCAATACAAAACAGTCACATTGCTTTAAGTCCTTATTTGGATTTAAGAATGAAGTTTTTGATTTTTAATTATTTTGTTTTTAAGGTTTGACGATACTCAGATATCAAACTGACGCCTTACATTACAGGTTTACAAAAAACTTAAGACTAACAATGAGTGTACTAATAAGACAATTTTAGCAACAAATCCAAACACAGCGAGCACAAAATACTCAAGTTAGTTAATTAAGATAAATAAAGCCAGCTGGAGAGTAAAAAAAATAACTAAATTTGCAAGAGAAGTCCAGGGGATAAGAACTACAAATAATATTCTTACAATACAAATACAATATACGGCAGAAGAAACCCACAAGAACTACTTCAATATTGAAATCTACCTGTTTCACTTCCAATAGTTATAGAAGGAATAAAATTGTACGATGGGCTTTTTGGAACATAACTTCAATTACAGAAAATAGCCGTGAAATGATGCTTTTAAATGGCGACTCAGTCAAAGATTAAAGACAGATACAAATACCGAAAAGTAATGTGTTTTGAAGGTGAGAGCGACTTTGTGGCACAAATATAAAAATTAATAATATCACAAGACTCTTAAGATAACAAATAAAACAACTGAAGAATGAATCATTCGAGCATACCTAATCACAGAGCATTATCTCAAAAAGACCAATAATGCGGACTCCATCTATAAAAAATACAAATTGTAGATTGTCCCAAACAATATTATTGATACGCAATAAGATTCGCAGAGAGCATATTAGAACGGGTAAGATGAAGAGGCGCACGACGTTTAAATGACTTAGAAATTGTTCCCTCCAATGGAAGAAAATCAAGATATACGATATCAAATCGATCCAAACAAAGGTACCAAATACGATTTAAGCAGTGTTCTTGGCATCATATTGTTGACATTACTAAAAATGCCATAATATTGAACGGGAATTAGTCAATAATATATTTACTATAAAAAAAAAATGGTATATTTTACTTGACATGGTATATTTTTTTTCAATTTCATCTTGCGTTGGTGAATAAGCTTGTAATTAAAATAGGATGTATGTTAAATTATCCGGTCAAAAATTGAATTGTCAATTGCATTTATTTTCTTTCAGTTTTTATTTTATGTACTACTAAATATGTCTGTCACCTGTGCATAAACAATGGTGACAGAAAAATTAAAATAATGAAATTTAAAATAAAGCGTATGTGAGAATGACTATTTTTGTGAGTTTTTGTGGCATTATTATTATTAACTTTCCATTTGCAACGCAAGTGTTTATGTGCTAATGGTTTATATCTCTATTAAACTTACTATACACTGTTTTATTATTTATAAGTATAATCAAATATGTTACATTGGTGAGTAATTGTAGAAATTATAGATACCAGATTACTTCTAGATTCTGCTTCTAAATTGTGTCATAATCCTGTATTGTACCAATAAGTGGGGTAACATTTCTGGAGATGCTAATCAATCAAATATATCCAATATTTCTATTAAAACATTTAGTAATACAGTTGAATGATACCAATAGATTATATACGATGGGTAAATTGATGCTGTTCAAATCGATTATTATAGAAATATGAATGAATTTAATGTTTTGATAAAACTTTTAAATTACATCTTGTTTTTATTTTTATGTGAAAAATTAATAAATTTTTTGTTCCCTGGATGTAACCTAAATTGAAAATAAAATCGGGTCTTCACTATCACTGAAAAGAACGCTACGCCACAGATGGGCGAATATATAATTCCATATGTAAAGCTTTCAAATCGCGTTTCATGGCTAAAGTTGAACATAGTAAGATGCCAAATTCGATGAAAAAATTCGAAAATTTTAAAATTTTCGTTAACTTTCTAATGCTGTCAGTTGGAAATCTTTCCATGCTGAGGACAATTTTGTATACGCTTTCTGTTATGGTATAATTAAGTTATTTGGGCATAGAAACTACAAATAGTGATAGCATAGATGAATACAAGAGATATCGAAATTA